>CAWUFW010022291.1:0-98974 GCA_963921515.1 Calotriton arnoldi | reverse complement strand
GTCCTCTTGCTGCTGCTCTGGGCAGGGGTGGTGCAGTGCCAGAGGCAAAGAGGTAAGAGTGGACAGGAGCAGATGAGATGGGTGCCTGCCAACCCCATCTATTTTTTGTGGGGAATAACGATGTTTCTATAACTTTGCTTACAAGTCATTGTTTTTTGTTGTTGTATAATAATAAGAAAAACATTTAATCAAGGTGTGCGGTCCAGGTGTGGATCACCATCTATCCGTACATAAGGGAAGCGCCGGGCAGTTGCACCGTGCAGGGCAATGCTTCTCTTAACTGCCGTTTTCATTTTAAGGGGTTCCGTTTGAAGATGTTATAGATTTGATGAGGCAAGTTATAAAGCTCTTCTTCCAGTGTAATTTAGGAATCTGCACAGTGCTCTTAGGGGCTGTCCTTGCGCAGTCCGGGACTGTAAATGCACTGGTTGCAGTTGCCCAAAGTGCAGCAGGTACAATGGCACCAGGCCCAGCAGTGTGAGGGCCCCCTCTACTGCTCTTAAAGCTGTGCTTTACTCCCATGCCTGATGGTGGGGGCAATTCCTTGCTTGCATTAAGGCACATGGCACCGTTGCTGCTCTACTGCAAATGCACATAGATTGACTTGAAACAGCGCATAACATTGTGAATCCATGAATGGTACAGTTATTATTTTAAGCATTTACATATTCTGAAGAGTGGTGGTGATGGGACTATATGGAGCTCTGCCTAAGATCACACCGTGTTTCCAAGTAGGGGAGTCGTGATTAAAAAAACATGTCCATTAATTCAACAGTCAGCGTCCTGTAAGTGCTTAACTGACCTTTTATGGCAAAGACATTGGATTGCCTTACCTTGTCAGCTAAATTGAATCCCCATTGCAATTATATGGAAAGTAAAAACCGGTCACGTATTTTGTCCCATTATAACCGTCTTTTTCTATTTGCCCCATTTGGGAGATAAAGCGATGAATCCATTTGCTCAGGTTCACACATGGGGTAAAGCGTGTAATAGGATTGAATTCCAGGCTGCCGGGTTCCACAGTCTGCACTTAGTCACTGAATTGCATCTGACTCCCTGTGACCTGTCTGCTGCTGGGTGACTCTAGTGGGTAAGGGTCCGCTTTGCAGATGTTTCTCTGCTGAACAGGGACCACTGCTGTCGGTACATTGTGGTGCAGATGCACCCCTTCCAACTTACCCAACCCCCCCTTGCAGTTTTCTATGCAGGAGGCGGGCCCCGCTGGTGAGGTAAGGAATGGGATGTGTTCGCAGGAATCCGCTACAACTCCACAGGGTGCATGCAGCCTGCATAACGCGTCTCTTGTACTGCCTTTTTTACCTGTTTACAGCCGTGTGAAATTCACTCATTTTCACAGATGTTCAGTGGCAGTTTCGCAGACAGAATTTAATTCTACCGAATTACTGCAGAATTTCAATTTCAAAACACAAATCTGAAGGGAATTGCAAAAAAACAAAGTATTCCGAATTGTGTACGCTCGATTGCCGTAGTGTCCCTAAAAAGTGCACCCTGAGGATTTTTGTTGTATTTTAGTAAGGTGAGTGGGCGCATTTATATAGTACACTTTAAGAGCTGGCTCGAGGCGCAGTTCGCTGCTTGGAGAAGCCCCATTGAGGCTTTTCCCGAGTAGCGCGCCCCGGGAAGGGCTCATACAGATATCCGTCGAGGTATTTATTCCCTGAGAGTTTTGGTATTAGCTGCCTGTCTGCGATGAGGCGGGGGAAGTCATTCACGTTGTGAAGTGTAGCAGGACATGAGTTTCTCTCTCACAGTAGAGTCGCCAGGAGGGGCGGGTGATGCGGGCCACCATACATGGTTATCAAAGCGGAATTGCTGGAATTCTCCGGCCCCATGTGCAGGATTCAATGTGCTTTGGAAGATAAAAGAAGTGTGCGGGTTGGAGTTGGAAACTCTGAGTCCCAACACACTTGGACAAAAAAAGAACACGAACTAATAATACAAAAACTTTTTTCACTAAATGAACGTTTTGCCGAGAAAAGTTAGAAAAGACACTTTAAAGGGGCCATCTGATGAATGATGTCACAACACATCTTAAAACCCCAGCTGACGTCATCAAACATAGCAACATTCTGAGATGCTTTTAGGTGATGAATGTTATTGACGCTGGATTGGGTAAAGTGAACTGGATTGGGTAAAGTGAACTGTGTTTGTTACTTAATTGGATGTCCCTTCAAAGAAATCAGTTGAATCGGAAATAAAGAGCAGACCGGCGAGTTAAGTGATGTAGGAAGCTTGTGGTGCATGCTGGGAAGTTAGGCCCTTGAAACGCAGAACAGGAATTCTTTTAGGGACGTGAAATGTAGAGCAGGACTTGGTTTGCCATGCCAGCAGGTAACTCTTTAATTCCATACTCATCTTCTCTAACATAAGCTAGTCGGTGCAGCATTATACAACGGCCACAGAAATTATGAGGCAACGGAGGACCATAATCTATGGCAGGGTTGAATCCATTATGTGCAAGAAGCAGCAAATTATGTGGAATTATGGGGAACAGTCTTTGGCAGGGCTTTCTTGCCAGGAATCCCATCGGTATGCAAAATGCAAAGCTTTGTATCAGAAGAAATTTATATGCACATTGACTTGATCCTGTTGAAGAATGTATTAACCAACACTCGCTGATTTAGTCTTAATTGAAGCACTAATCAACATTTTATTAGCACTCATGGAGTAAAGTAGTTTGTGTAAAACTGTGGGGGAGAGAATGTGGCCTATCGGCTAGGGCGGTCGACCTCGGAGCTGGGGAACCTGGTTCAAGTCTCGGCAGGGACGCTCAACATTCTGTGATTCTGGGCAAATCATTCATCTCCCCGTGCCTAACAAAAAAAATGAATGTGCCGTCTGTAACGTAACTGGTGCTCATGTAAAGCGCTCTGATACCTTCGGGTCTAGTTCGCCCTATATAAAACTCCACAAAAAAAAAAACGGGATCTGCTGAGATGCATTGGTAGGTAAAAAATCAGGGGCAGAGCTATCAGTGGTGCAGTGGTGCTCACCTTGCTTGCCTGTGGAGACTGCATTATTTTACTCATTGGCTGCTCAGATCAGTGTTTTTCCTCAATTCTGCCCTGCACCAACATCTCTGTTTCCACTCGCTGGAGAGAAAGAAACTGGAAGGGCAGGTAGAAAAAAAACAGACCAGCCACAGATGGGCATCAGAGATGAGCAGTGGTTTAATTTGTAGATTATTTCTGAGAGGCTGTATCGCGATGGTGCTCTGGCTGCTTGTCAGGAGTTGTGATGCTTTAGAAGTGAGTGGCGCAGCATCAGCCATCCAATGACAGAGCAGTTCATAATCAAGACACTTTAGAGGAGGTGCTGAGAAGGCAGGGTAAGCACTTTCGGCACATGCAATGCTTTCAGTTCGTCACTCACCACCAGGGCTGGCTTTAGCTCTGGTGGTGCCCGGTTCTACAGTATTTTTTGGGTGTCCTCCTCCAATAACCTCCTCCTCGGATTCCCTCACTGTCATCTGTCAAAAGTGCCCCTCATCTCTCCATAGCCCCTCTCTCACATACATTTCATTTGTTTTAAAGCACTGGTAAAGGCTGGGTTTACCAATCCACTCACCTAGCCTAATAAAATACAGATCTGTTCTTTGCAGCAGGCATATTAACCCTCTGTGCTACTTTATGGCGAGTCAAAACTGCCACTAGACACAACTCTGATCTATTTCTCTAGCATGAACATT
Source organism: Calotriton arnoldi (assembly GCA_963921515.1). Classification (NCBI taxonomy): domain Eukaryota; kingdom Metazoa; phylum Chordata; class Amphibia; order Caudata; family Salamandridae; genus Calotriton; species Calotriton arnoldi. The sequence goes on along the minus strand of CAWUFW010022291.1, from coordinate 95,265 downwards.
CATTACAAGAGTTATCTTGACATTTGTATTGCTGCCCGAAAGCTGGATGCACAAGGAACTCTGCAGCAGGCGTTTTTAAATCATAAGAAGCTGCTAAGCACAGCGCCCCTCCTGAGTACAGCGCCCCTCTCCAGCTCAGCGCCAAGTTCGGCCGCACCACTCACACTGCCCTAAAGCCGGCCCTGCTCACCACTCCCAAGCTCAATTGCTATATGCATATTTTCCCTTAAAAGCTAGAAGAACTTATAAAAATGAACCAGTAGTGGAAAGTTGAAATAAACACATCTAAGGAAGACAAAGTGATTTTCCAGGGTAAACGAAGGTGAGCGCTTTTGTTCTAGAAACTTAGACACTTACTTGGCATTAAACTAGAGTTTGTTGTCTGTACATACAGTCCCTCCTGGGGTGCAAAGTCTTTTCCATTTTTTGGGGGATGCCAGAGCTCATTACCACAATGTTATAAATGTGCTTAGATTCACAGCAGTCCATTTGGGGACAGCACTTGTGCTGGAGAAAGGTTCCTTGACCTGAGCTCCATGGTAAACACTGCAGAGGACCCAAGAACACTAAGCGCCAGCCAGTGCATATTTGAACCCAGGGGCAAAAAAACTGCAATTTGTATTTTTCAGATGGCATTATGTTGTTAAAACCTATTTGCTGTGTTATATTAGAATGCTGCCTATCCATGAGGTGATGCAGCTCTTGGAGTTATTTAACATATTTCTCCGGTATCTGATTCTAACCTTATTTTATAGTTTCATTTTCAAGTGCAAAGTGAGACGTCTACACATAAAGAAGTCCGAACTCTCAGGGAGAAATATAAGGGACAGAGTGGAAGATGAAATGAGAGCAGAGAGCGCATCCGTCTGAGCAAGAAAATTAGAGAAGGGAAACCTGTGATTGAGAAGTGTAACAATGTGAGGGGAAACAAATATGAGAAGCCAGAGAAACAATTAGCTGACTGAAGAAGCAGAGCATAAGGGGTGAAGAACGAGAGAGGGAGGAAAAACAGTACGTAAAACAGACGAGGAGCAAGATAAAGAGAAGGAGATAAATGGAAAGAATGAGAGTGAGGCACAGAGAGAGAGAGAGAGAGACTAAGGGTGAGAGAACTAAGAAGAGAAGAAGCAGACTTTGAGAGAGGGAGAAAGTGAGAGAAAAGATACAGTGAGATCAAAAGAGAAGACATGTTTTGTGATCTGTTGTTCATGAATTTGAATCTCAACTAGGCCAAGTCATAGTTTCATCTTTTTAAGGTTGGTAAATTTGTACAGTAATGCCTTTGAAGAAACATTTTATTATTAGAGGTGCCTTGAGGTGAAGCGGGTTATCAGAGATTCCGCAGGCCAAAGGAGAGTGAAATAAGTTTACAGTGTTTGAGAGTAACAGCGAAAATATAAGACCACAAATCTGAGAAACCTTAATAAACAGAGAGGAAAAAAGTAATGTTTAAAGAGCACAAATGTGTGCATGTGAGAAAGAAAACAGGAGTAGAGCTATGGAAAATGTATTAATTTGCACTTAGGAAAAAAACACTCTGGCGTATGAAAGAATACAAGCTCAAAAGGTGAAAGAAAGCCCCAAAGAAAAAGTATAAAAGGAGCCTGAGAAACCCAGAGAATCACATAAAGATTGAAAGAGACCCACAAGAGCAAACGAGGCACCCTTGAGAATGAGGGAGAAAGGCAGTTAAGCCACGAGAGAGAGAGCAAATGAATTTTGAGTTTTGTAAGGATCTCTGTAAAAGAATACGTTCTCTTTCTGTTGAACATCATCAAAATATGTTGTGCAGAGAAAATTAAAGAAGTCAGAGATGGTAGATTGTGTTGCGTGGACCATTGTCAGGGGATAGATAAAGAGAGGGATGGGGGGGGGTGGATGAGCAAAGAGAGAAAGGTAATGTTAGACAATCTAGGAGTGAGTGAAAGAAATCCCTTCAAATAGATTGAGAGATGGGGCAAAGATGGATGAAGTAGGGCCTCAGGGAGCAATAGTATGGGCCCCAGGGAGGCAGAAAGGGTGAAAGAAACAAGCCCAGAGAGAGAGGTGATAAAAAATGTTGAAAAAGAGGAAGAAAGAGCTTTATAAATGTAGGGTAAAAAGATCCCAAATAGGAAAATGGGTGGAAGAGACCGGGAACCCACAAAGAAAGTGAAAAAGTAAAAGACAAAGGGAAAAGGGAGAAGGCATCTGAAAAGTATTAAGACTTTGCAAAAGACAGATAATGCGGAAGGAGAAATCCACCTAAACAATGGGTAAAGGAGACACATCAGAAGAAAATTAGATAAAGGAAACACCGGAGGGAGAAGAGAACAGCATTCCCTTTACATGAGTTGGTTATCAGTGTTCAGTGCATGTGTGATGTGCTGGATTGAGAGCACAGAGTTTGAAGTTCTCTATTTAAGTGTAAATAGCTCACACTGGTCTGATCAGACACTGCCGTATCCCCCAACAGTGCTACCTTCTCAGACTGCTCAGCTGGATCGAGGTTCATTCATTAAAGCTCATGGACCACTTCTGCATATTCCATAATTAAAATCCAACTCTGTGTCAGGGATTAAACTTCCAAAGCTGATAACTCTTAATACATTGATGATTTGACATTTAAGGCTCACATTTACCATCACACTAATCAACGTGAATGTACTTTTCTTTAATCTTGATGCAATTAGAATGTCTTTGTTTATAAAATATCTAAGCATTTGGTGGCATATTCTATTCTGCTTGATATAATGAGGTCTTGGCTTTTTCCCTAAACGTTTTAATTCGCTATATTCTCCTTGTAAATAGTGCTTCTTATTGCCGTACACAACTTAGAATTTTACTTGTGTTGATGGAATAATATATTAATAATGTTAAAATTTTAATATTTTGAAGATCCATTGAGCTTTTATCGTTCAGATCTTTTTATTAATTTATCCAGGAACAAATACTCTTACCTAAATCCAAAGGCCGATTAAGTAGAACAGTGAGACATTACAGTGGGAGAACAGAAGAAGGAGATAAACAGCAAGGAAGGGAGGATACCTGGGGGGACTGGGAAAGGCGGAAGAGGAGGGATAAAATATTAGAGGTTGTCACCCAGGGAGCATAGCCTCTCTTGCCAGAAAGAGCTCTTTCGCAACGTATTCAGTGTTAGCAGGCTGGGGTTTTTAGTACGTCATACCCACTGCGGTCAGTCTTTGTCTTGCTGATCAGGCGTGCCCCCTAGTCCTGTAAGCTGGTGTACTCATAAGTAAAGAGGACTAGTAAATTCCCAAAAGTCCTCTGCCAGACATTGGATGCATGGGCCCCTCATTTTGTCAAAGTGTAGCAACTTGTTCTGCAGGGAAGCAGGAAGCTTTTCCATCCCTGTGAGGTCCCACAGATTATGCAGCCAGTCAAAGTGAGACAACAATGTATCTGTGCCCCATTTGGCTTTGATGACATGTTTAGCCCCACAAAAAGTCATTATTATTGCCTTCCCTTTGTTAGAGTGTAGAGAGTGTGTTGTTGCATTGGGGAGTCTCAGTAGGACGTAACTAGAAAGACAGGGTATATATGTTTCAAACATTTCATTGATATCTTTCAGACGGCCTATCAGTAGCGTTTGAGTTTGGGACAGAGCCAGAGGAGATGAGTCAGTGTGTCTGGGTGGCCGAAGTTGCGTTAACAGCCATTAGGACTGTTGAGTTTCCATTTCACCTTCTGGCTGGGGTGTAGTACCAATAGTGTGTCACCTTAAGCATTGCTTCTTTTCCTGAAGCACAGAATGAGGAGGTGTGCTCTATGTGGAGGATGTCAGTCCATTTCTTTTGGATGAAGTGAAAGTCCTGCTCAGCTTCCGAGCTGCGGGGCTAGAATAGTTGCACAATTCCCATGTTTTGAATCGTGTACCCAGACCTGCCTTATCCAGTATTTCCCACAGAAAAAGGCCAGTGCACTTGATCAAATGCCTTGTCTCTGTCAATTGACAAGAGAAGTGCTGAGACTCACTCTACAGTGAACGTGTGTCTGTCTGTCAGTCTCTCAGGCACCCTGGAAGAGAAAGCTGCACAGTGTGAAAGGTTATGTTTGTGACTGGTTGTCTTTGTCTTGATTGATTTAGAGACATTTGGGGAAGACACCTTGGATTGTTTCTGCAGGACAGTAGGTTGGAGAAAGAGGTCGGTCTTAGTTTTTGGCTGATGATCAATAAGTCCGGAGTTTGGGAATCTAGTGAGTCTTGAGTAGCGGGATCACATGTTGGAAGGTTGGGTTTTGGCAGGAGATCCTTGAGTTGTTCTCTGAACAGTAGCAGGTTGGATGGGTTGTGATGCTCTACAGGAAGTCTGTTTCAAGGGCTGTTGTCAAACAATAAATGGATCAGCCCTCTGCGGAGTATTTTAAAGTGAGTTATTGGGAAGACGGTGTGGGGTTGGAACACAGCTTATTTTTTGGGGTGATTTTGTCCTTGATCAATAGTGGTGCTTATCAGTAAATGGCTTTGTGAGGTAGTGGCGTGGAAGTTGAAAAAGAAGCAAGAGCAAGTTGTTAGCATCCAGGAAATACAACAATGGACTGTTTAAATACATCTGTCCAGGAATGGTAACAGACAGTTGCATGTGTTGAAAACCTTAGCCCTGCCTGGTCTTTACATTTTATTATTAGAGTGTGGAAACCAATGAATTTGCAACAATTAAAAGGCAGCAGGGAGAGATTCCAAGACCAAGTTTACTAATGTCACAGCTGATGGAAAATGTTGATAAGCGTACTCTGACCAAAAGAAAAGTGTATATCCTCTTTAAGCCAATGTGCTGACCTAAATGATGCACCTCATGCTCTCTTTTACCTTTCCTATGTTGGAATATGCCTGGTTTTTTTGGGGAGTTGTGTCAATGTGGATGTCTCTGTATATGAGGTATTGACCTGCTGGGGGCTTTTTTTTGTTTTCAGAAGAGTCCACAACAACATTGCTACTGTACACTGTACAGAATACAACTAGAATGCTGTATGAGTGATAAGGGAAGTGAAGGGGTTTGAACAAGGCTATTATATATGGCCCAAAACAAAAAGGGCTTGTGGTGGGTCAACGGTAGGGATATGTCCCCCATTCCAGCAAACTCCTCTCCTCCATCAGTGGCCTTTTTGTATGTGTGTGAGTGTGTGTACGTGTGTGTGTGTATGTAGATGGAAAGAGAGAGAGATTCAAACATTTTAATCAAATAACACTGATTTGCTACAAAAGGTAGTTGGACAATTTAATGTGTGTGGCAAGGTGCAGAGTCAGTTTGTTCTGTGTCGTCACCCAATACATTGATCAGCTGTGGTGGTGGGCATTACGAGAGCCAGGACAAATAGCACTGGGGAACTGGCACCATCTGGCCTCTTTAGAGACACCAGTGAAGACTCTGGAGTAAATAAATATAACCTTTGAGGCTAGGGGTTCTGGGAGAGTGTGAGGAAGAAGAAGGGCAATGAGAGCTCAAGAGAGATCCAGTCTCCAGGTCTGTACAGGATTGATGAAGAGCATAGTGATAGATAAGAATGCACTGGAAGCGCTAATCAAGGGACACAGTGAGAAAGTATGCAGGAAAGAAATCACGAGGTGCCATAAGGGCAAGGTTAGCTGGAAAGCTGATAAGGAAGAGACAGTGGGGTATAAAAGAGGAAAAGAGAAAAGAGAAGTAGGGAATGGAGAGGGTGTGAAAATGGACGAAGGAAATACAAAGCAGAGAGCATAAAAGAGCAGAGAAAGGGAGAGAAATACCTGACAGGAGATAGGAAAAGCATAGTGGAATGATTTCGAAGGGATGGGAGAGAAAAAGTTGGAGATAAATGTGACAGAAAATAGAAAGAAAAAGGCTGGGATGTGAATGAAGAAAAGAAAGGATGCTCAGAAATAATGGAAAGGAAGAAATAGAAAGCAAGAGGGAGGAAGGAGGTGTGAAAGAGAAGGAGCAGTGGATGCACTTTTGTCAAAACTGAACGATGAGCGGGCCCGATAATGTATATCATGACAGGAGTCTGCATCAGGAACCCCAACTAAAATAGGGCAAACTTCCCAGGCGTACTGATGGCAGGGACCCTGTAGTGGATAGACCACCACCTATGATAGACTTCTGGCAGACTAAGCCCAACCATTAACTCCACCATCCAGGGTTACTTATAACGACTGTATTGGTAACAGTAGTGTAACAATAGCCCCGCAGCCCCTGCAGTATGGCGGGTCGCTGGCCTGAGAGCTCTTGACTGGCACAGAGAATGGGGGGGGGCCCCCTCCATGTACTTTGCAGGGGGGCCCCCTCAAGTTTCGTTACGCCACTGGTTATAATATGGATTGTCATTATTAAAGAGGTATTGGGAGTAGGGTACTGTCCAGTACTTCTTCAATGGGATCGATCGCCTCTTGTTGAGGAATATTGGTATACAATGACTGGATGTCAAGAGACACTAGAAACTGTCCATCTTTATTAAATGGCAGAGTTTCTACTTAGTTGATTAAATCAGTGCTGTCTCTTATATAAGTGGAAGAATTTGCAACAAATGGTTTGATAAAATGGTCAACATATTGACAAGGTGGTTCTAATAAAGAGACACAGCCAGCAATAATTGGCCTGTCTGAATGTGATTTGTCATGTTTGTGCAGTTTGGGTAATGCATAAATCACCGAAAACCTTGGTGATGTTTTATTAAGAAATTTGCATTTCTTTTCACTGCAGAAGCCATCTTCTTTCCCTTGTGTGGTAATACTTTTAATCATTGCAGCTATTTCTTTGGATGCAAAAATAGGAAGTTTTTTATAATGTTAGAGTTTCGATAGCTACCAATTATTCTCTGCATTGTAGTCGACTGTTTTCTGAATGACAAGTCCTACAACCTGGTCAGCTAGTTTAATAGTCAAGGAAAAATGCCTCAAGGTATGTGAGACTGTATATTCCTCCTCGTTTTAATTGAGTCCAATATAGTGGTTTTCCTGCTTACGTACACCAGATTGTTTAGAGTTTTGTTTTCGAAAGCAATCACTTCAGTAGGCATTGATGTAGATGGAGGGTAACAAGTAGAGTGAGGTTTAAAGTCAGTAAATTGACATGCAGTCACAGGAGTTCCCTCTTTAAAGAAAAAGTAGACCCTGATTTTTCTGGAAAATTGCACATAATTCCAATTTCATATTAAAAAAATCTGGATGATTGGTTGGTACAAAACTGAGGCCATCGCTTGGAACAGAGAGCTGGGGAGCACTAAGCTGTTGTTTTGATTAATTAAATATAGGAGCTTCATGAAAAAATAGTGGTGTCCTTCCTGGTAAAAACAGCTCCTTTGGTTACATGTGTTCCGGTTCAGAGAGGACCTGGTTTGGCAGTTTGAGCTGTACTCTTCCTATCTCAGCAGGAAAAATGCTGATTTGATTTGTATATTGCTGGGTCTAATCTGAGGTAGCATTGTGGACAGAAAACTATGGACTGGGATGCAGTTCGAGTAATTACCAGTGGCTGAGATTAATTCAAGCATCCATCAATCACTTTTTTGTTTACTTCAGTGTGATGCCCTAAGTGTGATGGGTATGCCCAGATGTTGGTCACATGCTCACTTAACCATTGGAACTAAACTGCAACCAACTGGAGAGCTTTAAATAGGGCAAAAACGGTCCTGGGTTGCTTGTGCTCTGGTTCAGTGAGCTATACGCAGATTGCATGGGGATCTGGAAGCCCAATTATGATGTATTAATAATATTTTTTTTTAAACTAAAAAAAAAAGAACAATAGTATAGCTGTACAGAGCACTTTGTGATGGCACAGTGCAATTTGTGAGCAGTTAAGTGGAAATTAATGTATGTACAGTATTCAAAATGACAACTTAAATATCAACAATAGGCTGCCTCAGACATGTCATGTTTGCGGTGCAGTGCGTTTTGTGAAAAATAATATTAAACGCTGGTGGCATTCCTGTTGCGGCACCATCACTAGCCATGCCCCTGACAAGACCTTGTATTTTTATCTCTGGTTTAACTGCAAAGGTGTCTGCACAAACAGGTTTTTACAGTATACAATGAGTGGGGGTTGTCTCCACATACAGCAGTATCATTCTCACCTCCTGCTATTGGCTCTTGGGGTATCATTCCACTTTACAGGAAGTGCTTCTGACGGAATGTGTGAGGGACTATTTTAGACTCAATCACATTCAATTCTGCATCGCCTGCATGCATGCTATCCAGAAAGTAACCCTTTTTGCATTGTTTTTCCCAAGCACTGGTAAAGCCAATCAAGTGCCTCCAATTTGATGCACAGCATTCGTCCATGCACAACATCTGTGTGTGTGCAACGCATGTAAACAGAATTTGTAAATGCCTCTTGTAAAGTTCTTCAATAAGCACAACTCTCGGGTTAAGTTTGAAGAATTTATTGTGAGGAAGTATAACACAACCGGCAGAGCAGTCAGCAGCCAGCAAATGTTGATTCCACACCAGCTACATTCCACATTCCACCCATAGCAATAGTTGTCAAGGTGGCACATGCGCTAGGTTCTGAGCACAGAACACAACACCTCTGTTTTCTTGTGTTCATGCATTAAAGCCAAACCCATTGGGTTTCCCAATTCTTGTTACACATGTGATGCAGGCGGGGCTTAACTCAAAACTCAAAGTTCTAGAGTGAGTTATGAGCTTATACAATATGATATGGGTATAATGATGTGTTGCCCTCTACTGATGAAGGAGAACTATCCTGAAACGTGTCTAGAGATATACTGCACTGGCTGCACCAACATGGGTGAAAAACTAAGGGGCCGATCACGATGGCGGGCGGACAAAGTCCGCTCGCCATCACAGCTGAAAAAGGGACCGCCCGCCATAGGTGCGGCGGTCCCGCCATACGAATTGTGATGCGCCCGCCACACTGGCGGGCGCATCCCGTATATTTTACATTGCGGCGGCGGTGCTGCACGCAGCACCCGCCGCACTGTAAAATATGCATGTCGTGCTTTTACATGCACAACGTGACAGGCACCGTGCGGTGCCTGCCACATTGTACATGCAAATGCAGAGGGGTACCATAGGTACCCCCCATGTGCACCCCCCACCCCCCCAACACCCTGGGGGCCCGCAACGGGCCCCCAACAGCAGGAACCGCCAGCCTTTCCATGGCGGCAATGCAGCCATGGAAAGGCTGCTCTCAGCCTGCATCGTAATATGGATGGCAGTGTCTTCCAGACACCGCCACCATATTAAACACGTTTTCTGCCGGTCGACAAGTCAACCGGCGGAAAAGCGGCGGACGGTCTTTCCGTCCGCCGCGGGCCCCCCAGCCATCATAATATGGCGGGGGGTCTTTGCTGTCTGGATGGCGGGTGGATCGCCCCCGCCGGCCCGGCAGTGACCAACGCCGGCCCGGCGGGGGCGATCCGCCCGCCATCGTAATCGGCCCCAAAGACTGTTACTGAAGTAAGTGTTTTCATGCACTTCATTTACCATAATGCATTGGGGTGAACTGAGTGCTGGGATGTGAGGCAGTGTGCTCCCACCCTCCTTTATATAATATACTCTGCTAGGTTCCCTTTCCTAGAATTACTAGATAAAATCATTACAATTTATTTGAATGTGGACACAGATAAAAATACCTAGATAATCCATACATCCTGATTTTCTCACTCAATTGTATCCTTTGTGAGGCAGCAGAGAACTTGAATACTTATGAAGATGACCTTGCAAAAAAATATCATTCTTTCAAGGCGACAGTTCCTGGTTTATGGACATAATTGGATAGCCTATTAAATGAGTTGATGAGGGATTTCATTGTGCTTTTTAGAGAAGATGGTTGATTATTTTCCACTTTCAAAAGTGCAAGTGCAAAAGACGGTTCTATATATTTTGACTTTATTAATACAGATGGCAGCAGTACTACCAAGAAGGGTCAAGAAGTAAACTGCTTATTTATGAATTCAATGTATTTATATTTAATAGTCGCATGCATTCATATAGTGTACATTTTAAAGCTCCGATCTTCTGCTCTGTAATATTGGGCTGTATCTGGTTCGTGCTTACTGTGACCTTGTGGCGTGCACAACGGTGAATGCATTTTTAACAAAATTATCACACCTAAGGTACTTGAGTATAATTTGAAACAAGTCACTCTTTTCCTGTATGTGAAAGTAACAGCCTACTGGGTCACAGAGAGATATTTGAGGGGTCACCTCACCCGTACCTTTTCATGGTATGCTTCACCATAGGCAACCTCTCATACTGGAGTAAGACAATGCCATTCCAAGGGACTCAACCAAACAAATTTGGGAGTTCTTAAATATTATTTTACAGGACAAATTCATTGGTCCAGATTCAAGATTAGAGCCTTATTATGAGTTCGGAGGTCGCTGGACCGCCGTACCCGAAGGTCGTGATCCGCCCGCCGCAAGCTCGGTGGTACCGCCACCGTATTACGAGATAGGAATATTGCCTTTGCAAAGACCGCAGCTGAACCACCGACACCAATAGCATACCGCCAACTGCCGGAACGTGGTCGGGCGAAAGCAGCTGCCATAGGAAAGTACAGAGGAGCAACACCATCGTCCGTATTATGATTTGGCTTTCCGACAAGCCGACGACGGACGTGGATCCCTTTTTTCCAGGCCCCCCTTCACAGCAGTATATTCACCCAAGTGATACGACCCTGTCTGCGGCAATACACAGGTAAGTGCTTTTTGTACCATATACCCATTACCTGGACTGCCAACATATGGGTCGGACTCCGGCAATGGGTAGGTGGTATTTTTCCACATGTATCATGCATTTGTGTGCAATTGACACGTATGCAGTCGAAAAGTACACACAGGCATCAATAGTTATGGTGTGCCATTGCCCACCGCTGCAAGACCATGACAGCCACACCGCGGACACTGCAATCAACTCATAATACGGCGGTCGGAAGACCGCCAGCGCTCCGGTCTTTTCGCGGCCTTAAGGAGGTCGGACCACGAAACTTGTAATCAGGCCCTAAAAAATAACTAGGGGTATACGCAAAGGATGAAGTTGTGTTCTAATGCCAGAACCTAATGGTTCACCTAACCACAAAAAAACTAAAAATACCAACATGTTTTTACCTATGCTTAGTGCCGGAATTTGGTAAAAAAGGTCTTTGTCAGGGTAAAAGAACTCCCTATCTATAGTGCACATGCGTTACATGCAGATAAATCGAGATAATGTTTTCATACCAATGGGACGTCCATTATGCCATTAACCTGCAGGGTTAAACAATACCCAGTATTCATATGTTAGTTAGGCTAGAAAAATACAAGAGAACATGTATGTTGTATCAAAAGATAAACACTGAACACTGCAAACTGTAAGTGTGGGGTCCGGGTGCAAAAAAAACCTGAGAATTTATCATTTCAGGCAAAAATGTGCTTACATGGTGTTGGTGTGCTCAGTCAAAGATACTTAATTGCCACTTACCCAGGTTTTCTAAACTAAGGGCTTCATGTATCAGTAAGTGGGGGCATCTTCTCTGTAATCACACACTAGTCACACAGTAAATAATGACAAAATGTTAAGTCATTCGAATCAAGAGAAATATGTCCAGATTTGTAAAGACCATATTTATATCGCCCGTGAGAGTCAATGGCTACATATGGTACCACTGTACCAAAACAAACACACAAAGTAAGTAAAAGGGCGTGCCCGCAGTGTGGGGGGACCCTACATGATGATCAGACAAACTTACATTCGTAAAAGACTCAAAACGGAGCTACCCACTACAGGAAGCAACCACTAAAGGCTTACACGAATTGTAGCTGCCTTATGAAGGAAAAGCAGCAAACATCATTGAGCGTGCCGTGCCTGGCATTTGCAACTGGGCGTCACCTCATTGTGGAGGCTTTTTTTGTTTGTTGAGAAAACTAGTAAGTTACAAACACGTATACATTCATACATGAAAGGCAAATAGTGGAGCGACCCAGTTCGGGAGGCAAACCACAATTGCTGACATGACTTAGAAGCTTATGTGAGTAGAGACAGCGGGTATTCACTGACAGTGTTCAAAACCAGAGATCGGAAGATCACCAGTGATCGTGTATCCAACATACCAGTTTATTAGGTTAAGACGAACTTGCACAGAAATACAGGATTACTACCTGCCCGCACAGATTCTGACCAAGAAACTGCTGGATAAGAAGTATCCAAAGAAGGTAACACAGAGAGCTTCAAAAAGAGCTCACAATAACCCTATGGACTCTTTACTACAGACTTTAAAAAGACCATCTGATTTGTGTAACAACTTATGGGTTGCACTCGAATATGGTACTGAGGATTATCAATATGAACTGGAATATCCTAACATCTGGAACACTGAGTTTGGAAAAACCAATGTTTTCCTTCAGACGGGGAAAATCCATCAGAGATTAATTGGTTCATATGCACCCCAAAAAAAGATCAGGATCAACCTGGTCTCTTCATTGACCCTACCACCATTAGACCCTACTACCACTATTAACAACTAATAATTAAATAATTAAAATTTATTTAACACCCATCATGTGATAATTGCAATGTGTGTAAATTAAAGAAACGGGGCAAATAACTAGATCTGGGTCTACCGACACCTTGGGCCCATAGACGCCCATAGACGCTTCACCAAGTGTGATTCAGCAAACTCGATTTATATGATAACCTGTCCCTGCAGAGAGAGGTATTTAGGAATGACTACATGAAAGGTGAATACACGAATTAGCAAATACACAAGTACCATCAACTGTAACAACAACCAAAGTGATGAGAATTTTTTTTGAGAAGACCCACACTGAAAATTAATTAGACTGGGCCATCATAGATCAAATCCTACCTCATATGACGAACATCAACAGCAGAGCAGAGGAGAGATGGATTCACCATTTTGGGACATCAAGTTAGGGCCTAAATGATAAAGTGCAATGGACACAATTAAAAGTCAAGCAAAGTGGTTGTCAGTGGCCTGCAAGAGGACAAGTATCTCGAATTTTCAAACACAGCAAACACAATTATAATTCAAGCAAAGAGGTTGTTATTGGCCTGAAAGAGGAAATTAATCTCCAAGTCTCACAATCCCGAAATTCGAGTTTGGATTATTTCTCTTAATACTGGAATGTGTACCACACCTGAAAAAGGTTTTCTTTGGGTTGGTTATGTTTTGTTTTGTTTTGTTTTGCTTGGACCAAGAGGATGTGACATCTTTCTTAAACCTGTCCTCCCTAGATTGACATATCTGCCTATGGTTTGTGGCTGTTTTTTTAAGGAACTTCTCCTTTCACCTGTATATGAAGTATAGGTAGAGTAGGATCAATGATGCATCTCACAATTGAAGAACCTCAGAAATACTTTTTACATTGTTCATTGTCACCATTTGTCTTTTTTCTCTTTTCTATAAAGGCAAAAATCCAGAGATTTTGCTATACGCAAATATGGTTCAGTGATAAAATATCGATGTTCAAAATATCGATGTTCAAAATATCAAAAAAAATCTATACACTACAAAAATATCGACTCCCATACCTAAACAGGTAAGTACAAGAATATCGAATCAAAAATATTGATATAAATGTAAAAAAGGTCGATTTAAGTATATATAAAATAAAATAATATATATTAAATATATTAAATATTAATATTAATTTTAACAAAATAAATTAAATTGAATATACATTTTTACAAAATATTACAAATAAACTTAATAAAAAAATAAACACACAAACATAATAATTTATACATATATATATTTACTTTAAAATAATTAGTACTCTATTATCTTCAATTTATTTTAAAACTTTAAAATTATATAAAAATAAAATATATATATAAATAATTTAAAATATAAAAAAACATTCTACAATAAATTAAAACATTAAACTATGGAAAAATATTCAAACTTAAATTGCCCAATACAATCAGTGCAACAATAGGAAAAGTGTTGGATAGCAAAATAATTAAATGTACTATTCCAACTCCAGTGAGTGCAGCATTAGGGAAAGTGTTGGATAGCGGAGGGGTAAAAATTACTATTCCCACTCCAAACAGTGCAACAGTAGGGAAAGTTTTGGATGGCAGAGGGGTAAAAATTACTATTCCCACTCCAGTGAGAGCAACAGTAGGGAAAGTGTTGGATGGCGGAGAGGAAAAAATGACTATTCCCACTCCAGTGAGTGCAACAGTAGGGAAAGTGTTGGATAGCGGAGGGGTAAAAATTACTATTCCCACTCCAGTAAGAGCAACATTAGGGAAATTGTTGGATAGCGGAGGGGTGAACATTACTATTTCCACTCCACTAAGTGCAACAGTAGGATAAGTATTGGATAGAGGAGAGGTAAAAATGACTATTCCTACTCCAGTGAGTGTAACAGTAGGGAAAGTGCTGGATAGCGGAGGGGTAAAAATTAATATTCCAACTCAAGTGAGTGCAACAGTAGGGAAAGTGTTGGATAGCAGAGAGGTAAAAATTACTATTCCAACTCCAGTGAGTGCAACAGTAGGGAAAGTGCAGGATAGCGGAGAGATAAAAATTACTATTCCAACTCCAGTGAGTGCAACAGTAGGGAAAGTGCTGGATAGCGGAGGGGTAAAAATTACTATTCCCACTCCAGTGAATGCAACAGTAGGGAAAGTGTTGGATAGCGGAGAAAATAAATGTGCTGTTCACACTCAAACACTTAGAAAAAAAATATTAAAAATTTTAAAAATAATAAAAATTAATTAACAAAATTTAAAATAAAAAAATATATAAAACATATAAAAAGAACACATATTATAATACTAATTACATATAACAAAAACCTACAAATATTATATAAAATAAAATAATAAATGCATGTACAAAAAAATAATTCTTTTAAACTAGAAAATATTTACAAACAAAACAATTAATTAAAACATAAATGTATTTATTTTATTTCCTACCCTATAACACCTCACCAATAACTAAACACTTCAACATTTTTAATTAAATTTATTTACATAATTAACATAATTAATAATGAATTTAAAAAATATTATTAATAAAAAATACTAATCAACATTAATTGACTACTTACACTTTAACACTATAATATCCACAACGCACACCTAAATTAAACTATAAAATAATAAAACGCAATTACAACTTATTTTAAAATTAAAAACTATTACTATTAACAACTAATAATTAAATAATTAAAATGTATTTAACACCCACCCTGTACCCCTTTAAAAGTAAAAACAACACACAAAAAAATAAACAATTACCCAAAATAATGATCAAATAATTAACATTAATTAACAACTATATATGATTGATTAAACACAAATTATTTCCCACCCTTTACTCCTATAAAAACCACAACACACACCTAAAAATAATTACACAATTACCAAAATTAATAACCAATTAATTAA
Organism: Calotriton arnoldi; assembly: GCA_963921515.1. Classification (NCBI taxonomy): domain Eukaryota; kingdom Metazoa; phylum Chordata; class Amphibia; order Caudata; family Salamandridae; genus Calotriton; species Calotriton arnoldi. The sequence continues at coordinate 79,922 of CAWUFW010022291.1, read as the reverse complement.
TTAAAATTAATTAACAACCAATTATTAATTCATAAATTAAAAATAAATTAATTCCCACCCTTTACACCTATAAACACCACAACACACACCTAAAATTAATTAAACAATTACCATAATTAATTGCCAATTAATTAATTCAAATTAATTAATAACCAATTAGTCATTAATCAATAATAAATCACTTTACACATTTAACACTATAACACCTCAATTAAAGAAATATTAATAAATAAAATGTCATCAATACATTTAATATAATTAAAATACTTCCCAACCTATTTCCCTATAAACCCACAACCCGCTACGGAACTAAAAACGCAAAATTGAAACAATTTATTTTTAATAAATTTAAGATAATTAAATTACTACCTACTCTATTCCCCTATAAACCCACAACCCGCTACAGAACTAAAAGCACAAAATTCAAATAAAAAAAATTGATAACTACTAAAAAAGTAACACATATATTAAAAATACAAACAATTCTTATACAAAAAAAAACATCACATACATATAAAATATATACTAAAATACATAACAATAATAAAAAATTATATTTTTAACAACTATGGGGCCGATTCCGATTTGGGCCGGAAATCTCTCCGACCGAGCCGGACCCGGAGAGAATTCCGACCGAATCGGACCCTAGCAGTCCGACCGAACGAGTACGATGCGCACGCATGCTATCGGACTCGTGTCGGTCGGACTCCCATTGAAGTCAATGGGAGCCTGTCGTACAACGCGTACGCGGGCTCCCATTGACTCAATGGGTGCGAGGCGAACAAGGGCGCCCCCTACAGCGGGTACGCGTCCATGCGCATCGTGGCGTACATGCACAGGTAGGGGGGACCCATGGGTCCCCCCTGTGTGCGACTCGCGCGCCTACGCGTACAGGGGGGTCCGACGCGGACCCCCAAAGTCCGGCTCCGACAGCTTTTTCGAGCCGGACGGCGCGAGTCGGTCGTACTGCTCGCGGCGCGCATCGTACTTACCCGGCCGGGAAACGTCTCCATAGCGCGGTGCGAGTCGTGTCCATGCGAGTCGGTCGGAGCGTGTTGAAGCCGCGTTCGAGTCGGTCGGCGATTTCACGGGTGCTTGCATCGTACTCGCTCGGCCGGACCCGCGTACGATTCGGTCGGGAAACAGGGCTCCGAATCGGATCCGGTGAATGCGAATCCGATTCGGAGCACTACCGGCCGAGATCGGAATCGGCCCCTATATTTTTGCAAACTATATTTTTAAAATCGATATTACTTACCTTAAGTCGATATTCTTTACCACAATATTCTTGCTGTCGATATTTCTGACCCACGATTTTAATGACTCGATATTTGTGCAACTCGATATTTTGTACTCCATATTCTGTCTCTGCACCCGCAAATATCACCTAATTTTAAATTTGCCTTTTGTACATTTCGCAGTGGCCAATAAGTTAAAAGCTGTGAGTTACATAAATAAAAAAATAAAAAATTTCTTGTATTTATATATTTTTTTAAATATAATCTTTTTTGATATATCTTTTTTGAAGCCTTGAGGCCCAGCTATACCATGCAACCATCATTGTGTGGGCCTCGTAGGACAAACTCAGGCCCCATAGGCCACCTTTTCATGGATTACATCCCCTCTTGCCCTTGTTCATGTGTAAAGAGTTAGTGTAAACTACATTTCCCATGAGTACCGTTGCGGTGACATCACATGCACATGAACAATGAATGCACGCTACACATGTGATCGGGATGCATCTACTTCATCTGGATTTGCATTTTGCACACACACTAGTTTGGATATTGACTCATCAAAATGTCTGGGGTAGTTGAACTGACATCACTTTGAATGACAATGGTATCACAGGGTTAACCCACTGTGACAATCTGATATTTTGATGCAGACATGCTAGAGAAAAGAAAATACCTACTGGACACCTGGGGGCAGATTTACAAGCCCCTTACGCCACTTTTGCGCCGCCGTTGCGTCACTTTTGTGACGCAGCGGCGGTGCAAATCATGCGCCATGCTGCGGGGGATTTACAACGTGACGCATCTAGGGAGATGTGTCACGTTGTAAAGCCCTGCGCCACATGAAACCTGCGTCAGGTTTCATGTGGGCGTGCCGGCGCAGGCGGGGCGTTCCTGCGCAAGGAAGCCCCGTAAAGTGACGCAGTGAAATCTACAAGATTTCACGGAGTCACTTTACGTCCCTGCTGCGTCAAATCCTTACGCCTGCTTCAAGCAGGCGTAAGGAGTGACGCAGCATGTTAAGTATAGGGCACCCCTGAGCAGTACTGGAGTTACGTCGCACTTGCGACACGACTCCAGTACTGCGCCACCCTTCCGCCGACAGATGCGTCACGCATCTGTTTATCTTTGCGCCATGATGCGCCGCATTGTAAATGCGGCGCATCTGTGGTGGCGCAAGGGTAAACTTGAGTCACGCATCTTCCCTGGCGCATCCCTGCTGATTTGCAGGGATGCGCCAGGGAACGTAAATCTGCCCCCTGGGACTTTTGGAAGAGCAAGGAGGAGGAACTACAGAAAGATGACAGGGCTCTAAGAGTACTGGCAACTTTCTTTTCATACTCATATTATCACAGCCTCTCAAACTAGGCTAGGGATATATCACTAAGGGCCCGATTACGAAGCGGTTAGGAAATCGTCCCGAATGGTTTCCGTCCCACTCGGATCAGGAGAGTCCGACCGACCGAGTATGATGCATCCGGATGCTTCCAGATACGATTTGGTTGGTCTCCCATTGACTTCAATGGGAGCCTGTGTTCCTAACCGCATTGTAATCGGACCCTCGGTTGGGAAGACACGTTCCCGATCCGATTCGGAAGGAGCAAATGCGGTTGGGAGGCCTTCCTAACCGCATCGTAATCGGGCCCTAGGTGGGAATGCTTTCCTAACCGCATCATAATCGGGCCCTAAATGGTAAGCCAGTGTTTGAAATGGGGGTCTGTAGTTGGCAGAGGTAGGTACCTTTGTCCAAATAGGGACCCTTGTTTCTAGTCAGGGTAAGGGGGATACACTTCTAAAATAACCCCTGCTCACCCCCTTGGTAGCTTGGCATGAGCAGACAGGCTTATCTCAGATGCAGTGTGTAAAGCATTTGTGAACACAAACAGTAATAAAGTGAAAACACAACAAATGGACACCACACCAGTTCAGAAGAATAAGTCATCTTTATCTAAACCAAACAAGTCCAAAACGACAAAAATCCACTATACAGTAATAAAAATATGACTTTCAAATAGTAGAAATAGTTCAATTCAAAGCAAATTGCAGATGCGACACTTTTCACACAAAGTACCTTGGATGTGTCGCGCGCATAAACAAAAAGGGTCGCAGGGAGGGTGATGCGTCGGTTCCTTGCTCCGGGGGAGGTGATGCGTTGTTTCCTTACTGCTGCGCAGGAGAGGTGATGCGTTGGTTCCTTACCGGAGAGGAGGTGATGCGTTGGTTTCTTACTGCGCGGGGAGGTGGTGCGTCGGTTTCTTACTGCATCCCCCACCAATGCGACAGACTTGGCGCCTCAATGCGATGCGACGATCCGGGACGATGCGTGGGTTCTTGCAGCCCCACAGCAGGGCTTGTGTCGGAATCGGTGCGGTGATCTCGGACTTTGGAGACCGGTGCACTCGATGCGGCGTGTGGTGATTTCTCGAGCCCCGGGCAGGCGCTGCGTCGGTTTCTCCGGCGTCGCCTCGGAAACAGGTGCGGATGCGTTGCGCTTCTTGAAGTTGCGTTACTTTTCCAGCTCCCAGCGGCAAACAGCCTCCAGAGGTCCAAAACAATAGCAGGCACCTCATAGCAGGTCAGAACTCCCAGCAAGGAAGTTCAGGGGAGCAGGTGGTGAAGTCTTTGTGTCCCTGAGACTTCAGAACAGGAGGCAAGCTCAGTTTCAAGCCCTTGGAGATCTTCCTCAAGCAGGGGACACAGCAAATAGCAAAGTCCTTCTCCATTCCTTGGCAGAAAGTAGCCACTGCAAGCCAACCCCAGACAGCAAACAGCACAGGGGCAGTATACCTCTTCAGCTTCTCCGGCTCTTCTCCTTGGCAAAGGTGCCTCTTCATTCCCAGAAGTGATCTAAAAGTCTGTGGTCTGGGCCCCTCTTTTTATACAGTAAATTTCGTTGTTCTCTCCTGGCCCAGGGCTCTGAGCCCAGTCCAAACCAGTTCTGGTGGGCACTTTGCAAGTGCACAACAACCTCCATTGTCAGTGTGAGCCCTGGCTCCATACACACCACAGGGGGGCGGAGCCATCATTGTGGAAGGCAGGCACAGCCCTATTCAGGTGCAGGTGCTACTCCTCCCACCACTCCAAATGTAGACCAGGCCTATTGAGCCTAGCGCTGACTCATCCAGACTCTCTGGAGCCACTGCACATCCCCAGCCCCTGTCACTCCAAAGCCAGACAGTCAATACACATCCTAGCAGAGGCACACTGAATGGCTAAGCAAGAAAATACATACTTTCTAAAAGTGGTATTTTCAAACACAGAATGTAAAAATCCCCGTCACTAAAAGATGCATTTTAACATTCTGAGTTCAGGCATACTAAACTTTTTTTTCCTATCTTGTTCCCAGGGGTACTTAGGCTTATAAGATGTTATAAGCAAACTCCCCATTCTATCCTATGGGAACAGATAGCCTTGCGATAGTGAAAAATGAAATTAGCAGTATTTCACTGTCAGGACATGCCACACACACCAGGGCATGTCCTACCTTTCACATACACTGTACCCTGCCCACAGGGGTACCTTGGGCCTATCTTAGGGGTGACTAACATGCATCAAAAGGAAAGGTTAGGGCCTGGCAAGTGGGTGCACTTGCCAGATCGACATGGCAGAACTAGACTGCACACAGGCTCAGCAATGGCAGGCCTGAGCTACATCTACAGGCTGCTTCTGTGGGTGGCACAATCAGTGCTGCTGGCCCATTAGCAGCATTAGATTTACAGACCCTAGGCACACACAGTGCACTGTACTAGGGACTGACTAGTAAATCAAATATGCCAATCATGGAATTAACAATCCATAACAACAATTTACAAAGAGAGCACTTGCACTTTGACACTGAACAGCATTGGCAAAGTGCCCAAAGCACCTAGACCAGCAAAACCAAGTCCAACACACAGCAAAAATACAGGAGGCAAACGCAAGAATGCAGGGGGAACCCACGCCAATGATGCCAGGTCTAACACGTGTCCCCTCCAGCTGAAATGTGGGGAGAACTACTTACCCTCTTGGGAGTTCTCTTCACTAAGGCAGAAAAATCTGGACAGACCATCAGCATTGGTATGTTCTGTACCAGGGCGGTGTTCCACCATGAAGTCCATCCCCTGTAGGGAAATGGACCACCTCAACAACTTTGGATTCTCACCCCTCATCTGCATCAACTATCTGAGGGGCCTGTGGTCGGTCTGAACCCAGAAGTGAGTCCCAAACAAGTAGGGCCTCAGCTTCTTCAGTGCCCAGACCACAGCAAAGGCCTCACGCTCAATCGCACTCCACCTCTGTTGCCGTGGAAGTAACCTCCAACTAATGAAGGCTACAGGTTGGTCTAGGCCCCAATCATTTAGCTGTGAGAGCACAGCCCCACATCATGCTCTGAAGCATCTGTCTGCACCACGAATTCCTGTGAGAAGTTGGGTGCCTTCAGCACGGGTGTCGTGTACATGGCAGATTTCAGGGCATCAAAAGCTTTTTGGCAGGCGTCAGTCCAGTTTAGCTTCCTGGGCTGCTTCCTGGAAGTCAGCTCTGTCAAGGGTGCAACAATGGTGCCATATCCCTTGACGAATCTCCTGTAATACCCGGTGAGTCCTAAGAAGGCTCTCACCTCTGTCTCAGTCTTGGGGGGGTTCCCAAGCAAGAATGATATCAATCTTGGGCTGTAGGGGTGCCACCTAGCCGATACCTACCTGGTGTCCCAAGTACACCACTGAACCCTGCCCGATCTGGCAGTTGCTTGCCTTGATCGTGAGGCCTGCCCTCTGCAGAGCCTTCAACACTTCCCAGAGGTAGTGCAGATGTTCCTCCCAAGTGACACTGAACACTGCGATGTCATCCAGGTAGGCAGCACTGAAATCCTCCAGTCCAGCCAACACCTGCATGACCAACCTCTGAAAGGTGGCAGGGGCATTATTCAACCCAAAGGGCATCACCCGGAATCAGTAGTGCCCCTCTGGCATTGAGAATGCTGACCTCTCCTTTGCCCCATCAGTTAAGGCAATCTGCCAGTACCCAGACGTTAAGTCAAACGTACTGAGGTACTTGGCAGCCCCAACCGATCGATGAGCTCATCAGCTCTGGGGGTGGGGTGTGCATCAGTCCTGGTGACCGAATTGAGCCCTCGGTAGTCCACACAGAACCGGAGTTCTGGCGTGGCACTGGGTGCGGCAGCTGGGCACTGGGCTGGGCACTGGGCTGGCCCAAGGACTGTATGAGGGCTTAATCACCCCTAGCGCTAACATCTTGGAGACCTCCTCCTTGATGCAAGCCTTGACCCTGTCAGTCACTCTGTAAATCTTGTGCTTCACAGGAGGATTGTCCCCGGTGTCAACATCATGGACACACCACTGAGTGACACCAGGGGTCAGGAAGAACATAGCAGCAAACTGTCCCAACAGTTGGCGGCAGTCACTCTGCTGTTCAGGATTCAGGGCGGGGGAGAGGGTTACACCGTCCACTGACCCATCATGTTCCTTGGCAGACAGGAGGTCAGGAAGAGGCTGGGTCTCCTCTTCTATTCCAGCATCTGTCGCCAGGAGCATGCCCACTTCGGACCTCTCCAAGGGGGGCTTAAGGCGGTTCACATGCAGGACCCGCAAAGGGTTCCTTGGAGACTGCAAGCCCACCAGGTAGGTGACTTTACTCTTGTGCTCCACCACCTCAAATGGCCCAGTCCACTTATCTTGGAGTGTGCAAGGCTCCACTGGGGCCATGACCCACACTTTCTGGCCAGGCTGAAACTCGATCAGAATGGCATTCTGATCATACCACCATTTCATCTCCTCCTGGCTGGCTTCCAGATTCCCCTGAGCGAGTTGCCTGAAGCACTTAGTCTGGTTCCTGAAGGCCAGCATGTAGCTATATACATCCTGGGGCGGTTTACTGGGAGCTTTCTCCCAGCCTTCTTTGACCAGACTTAGAGGTCCTCTTACGGGATGCCAATACAGGAGCTCAAAGGGACTGAACCATAAGGACTTCTGCGGTACCTCTCTGTAAGCAAACAAAAGGCATGGTAAGAGGACGTCCCACTTATGCCTCATGGGCTCACCAAGACCCATGATCATGCCCTTCAGGGTCCGGTTGACTCTCTCAACCAGCCCATAACCTTGGGGGGGGAGGGAGTAAGGAGTGGTGAACATGTAGGTAACACCGCACTCCTGCCACAGGTACTTCATATACTTAGATATGAAGTTGGTACCACAGTCGGACACCACCTCTCTGGGGAACCCCACACTGGAGAAAATCCCCATCAATGCACGATCCAGCATAGGGGCTGTTACAGTCCGGAGAGGGATTGCTTCCGGGTACCGGGTGGCATGGTCCACCAAGACCAGGATGAACCTATTGTCCATGGCTGTCTTGGGATCCACAGGCCCCACAATGTCAGTACCCACCCTCTCAAAAGGGGTGCTGACCACAGGGAAAGGTTGGGGAGGAGCCTTGCACTTCCTCCCACTCTTACCACTTGCCTGACAAGTCTGGCAAGAACTACAATGGGTGTCAGAGTTCTTGCGCATTTGGGACCAGTAAAAGTGGGTGACAAGCCTTTCAAAGGTCTTGTCTTGCCCCAAATGCCCTGCCAATGGCACATATTGAGCCAGACCCAGTAGGAAGGCTTTAAAGCGCTGAGGTACCACCAGCACATGGGCTGACCCAGACTCAGCAACCTTAGGCTCACTATACAGGAGACCATTCTCCCAGTAAATCCAATGTGATCCAGACTGATCACCTGCTGCCTGGTTTGCAGCCTGTTACCGCAAACCAACATGAGAATGGCATTTTTGCTGCTCCTGGCAGAATTCCTCCCTGGAGGGGCCTCCTTCCTGCTGCCAATGGGTCAGCTCAGACAGGTCCCTCAGTTCAGCCACTTGTTCCCCTGTAGGCTCCAGGGCATCCCCCTCAAGGTTTGCCTCCTCCTGGACCGTGGGAACTTTGGGGGCCAGTTTCCCGTGCCCTCTGCCTCTTCTCTTTCTGGCAGGCACTCTTTCAGGCTCCAGGTCCTCTTGATTGCCCTTATCGGCTTCCATAGACCGAGTGGTCACATACGCCCACTCAGGCAGACCCAACATCTCCAAATGAGACTTCCGCTCCACCTTTTCCCAAGGGGAGCTCTCCAAATCGTTGCCTAGCAGACAGTCAACAGGCATGACTGGCCTCACAGCTACTCTCAAGGTACCTGAGACCCCCCCTCACTCAAAGGGAGCCTGTGCCACTTTGCAGAGGCACTCAGAGTTGTCAGCTACAACTACTAGGGAGAATGTGTTGGGGACCACCTGCTCCTCAGACACCAGCCGACAACTGACAGCTGTTACACTGGCTCTAGTGTCTCTCAGAGCTTCCACACTATGGCCATTGATGGTCACCCACTGCCTCTACTTTTTAGTGTTATCAGGCAGAGGAGCTCTTGGGACCATCTCACTGTCTCCTAAAGAGACCAGGGTCATCTCTGAATACCCCCACCCCTCTTGGGCACCCGACTCCTCCCCCAAGGCTACACTAGCCATCTCCCGGGGCGGTGCACCAGTGGGTGCATTGGTAATCTTTTTGGGACACCTTGGGTCCCCCTGGAAGCAACCCACCTGACCACAACCATAACATGCCCTGGGGCCCTTCTGACCAGGCTTACCTGTAGGGACCCATGGCTTCTGTTCAGTGGGAGGCTGGGAACCTTTCCCTTGGTTCCCTTGGGAATCACTTTGGGGCCCTTTCTGGAACTCTCTCTGTTTACCTTTGTCCCCCCCACTCTTCTGCTTGGGACCCTGCCCACCGATGGCAGAGTCTACAACACAACCTTTTTGGACCCTGGTACTGACCCAGCGGTCCGCCTCTACAGCAAGCTTCCTGGGGTCAGACACATTACTGTCAATAGAGTGCTGGCGTAGCTCCGGAAAACAATTATCTGACAAGTGCTCCCATGCAACCAAATCATAGAGCCCCTGAAAATCATTTACCTTGCTACCCTTCACCCATCCATCTACTGCTCTGCAAAAATAGGAGACATACTCCACCCAAGTGCTTGACTCCAGCTTCTTACAAGCCCTCAACTTCTGCCTGTATGATTCTGGGGTCAGAGCATACCTCCCTATTAAAGCTTCCTTCATGGGGGCACAGGACATCTGATCTTCAGTGGGCAATGCTAGCAACGTTTCTCTCCCTTCACTGACAAAGCGGCTCCACAACCCCGCTCCCCAGTCTCTCTCAGGGATTCTGTAGGACCTCATTGCTACCTCATAAGCTATGAACCACTGACTAATGTCCTCATGCTTCATAAAATCCTTAATAACCTCCTTGGGGATGGACACCCTCCCTTCTCAAGGCACTGATGGTGCGCCGCCACCATTGGGATTGGACTCTATACTCTTTGCCTTTAGATCCAGCTCCCTCAAACCTCTTTCATGCTCTAAGAGCATCTTTTTCTCCTCCAGGGCTAATTTCTCCCTCTGAAATGCCAACTCCTTATCCTCCTTCCCCAGCCTGAGCTTTGTGAGCTCTAACTCATGCATCCTGTTTTTCTCCCTGTCCTCCAGCTCTTCTGCTGGAGACAGCCCCTTTGAAGAGACAATGCTGGTCCCCCGGGAACGTAACCTCCCCCCAGGCAGACCCAATAGACTATTCTGCTGTTCATCTAAATCCTCCACCTCCTCCACAGGTTGGTCGTCATGCTCGCTGGCATCCCTTGACTCCGCCAGGTCTAACAGCCAGGTGTTACAGTTGCTATACTGCTATATCAATTGATGTCCCTCCATGAGAGTTGATGTCAAAACCTTTTTGTAACTTGTTGGTGAAATATGTGAACATTTTAAAGGCTTGTATGTCACAATATCGATATATACGGTTGTGAATAATATAAGTGTAAAAATCTTGTATATACACATTTTAATATTGAATGCATACCATGTAACTAACCATAATATTGGCAACACAAATATTGACATAAAAATATTGTTAAAATGACAATATTATGGTACAAAATACTGACAACAAAATACACAAACTAGCAAAAGCTAATAAATAGTCTTACATAATGTCAAAATATGTCTTTAATAAGCAAAAACTTGCTGAATAAAATGTTTAAAAAGATTTAGAAAAAAGTCAAATGATAACTAAATGTGAATTGGAAAAATAAAATCAAGCACTGGGCTTTGACTAAATCATACAGCATCCTGAAATTTGAAGTCTTTCTACATAAAAACCTAGGGCCTGATTTAGAGCTTGGCACTAATAGTTCTGTTGTCGCTTTTCCATCGGATTCCCCATCCGCCCCCTCTAATTAGATGCTGGTGGGTCCATGGACGAAAGACCGTCGGAGTGCCGCTGACTCTGCCAGGTATGTTCACGTGCGTTGACTGCGTTATAGGCAACAGTGGCTGTCAGAGGGAGCACAGCCAGTTTGTCCGCTGGGCTAATCACTATGTGCTTTCCCACCGACTGGACTGTGGATGGGAAACATCCACACCTGAGTTGTCGGATTGGAATGGATTTAAGGATGAAACTTACCTTCTTTCTGTTTGACACTCCCTTTACCATCATAGATCCAATCGTACAAGTCCTGCCTTTGCTGCTGCTACTTGACCACAAAGCAAATTCACACCACCGTCGCCAGAATCGAAGGTAAGCTTCTTTGATAACTTGTTACCTTTTGACTTGTCAGTTTACATTTGATCAGGACTCTTGCATGTTGAATTCTCTCTTACAAACAATAACATACCAATGTGTAATGCATATGAATGTAATGTTGTTGTTTAAGAAATTTAAAGAAACACAACTGTATAATTTTATTGTAATTTTAATTTTGGTGCAAGTTTCCTTCACTATAATGAACACTTACACAAAAATGGACATCAATCCAAAAACCAAAAAATGACCGTACAGATGTGTTAACTTAATTGTCCTAATCTATAAAATCATAAACATATGCATTACACATTATTGGAATAATTGCAATGTCATATAATGTAGAAATGGCACTTGACAAGGTGAAATGTTTGTTTGAAAATAACTGTAAAAGCTATTTTAGTTCCAAAGTTTTATCAAATAATACATTTATCAATTTAACATTTCCCCTTGTCTAGTGCATTTCCTGTATTTAATTAAATTATATTTGTGCCATCATTATTTTAAGGTGCAATGCATATGTGTTTATGTTCTTCACTTCTTAAGTACAAATAAACACATGTGTATTAACACTTAAAATAAAAATATGGCTAATCTATTTGTTGGTGTAAGTGTATATCATCATGATGAATGCTTGCACCACATTTTAAATGCCCATCACATACTTTTATTACTAGTCTATGGAGTTTACAAATTAGACATTTAAAGAAAAGGTTGCATTATCTGTCATAATTTTAAGTTAAAATATGTAAATCGCATTTTAATCATTATCTGTTCTAGGAATAAAAGAATAGTAAATAAAAAATAATCTCAGAACAAACTTGGTGAAATTAAAATATTTTGTATTAACCCCTTCTGTGCGCCCGTCGGCCAACGGCCGTCGCGAGCACTACCTCCGTAGTGCTGCGCACGTCCGTTGGCCGACGCGGCCCCGCCCACTCAATAAAACCGCCGCACTGTGTCAGAATTGCCGCCGCGGTTAAGTGGTTAATAAATGAGCTACTACTCTCAAATGAAGATATATTTAATTTTCAAACATAAAAAAAATGAAAAATGAAATGTCCCAAAGACATTGGAGTGTTGCCCCAAACTTGCCTCCTAAATAGACTGCCAAAGGGGAACCTCCTCAAAAAAGGGGATCTAGTGGTTGACAGGGCAGGCACCTCAAGTATCTTCAATGGGAGGGGTGAGTTTGGGTTTGGGAGGGGTGGGGTGGTAGGGGTGGGTTTGGGTTTTGGAGGGGTGGTTTTGCGTTTTAAAGGGGTGAAGGTCAGAGCAGAAATAAAAGCAGAACTAAGATAAAGGGTAGGAGGGGTGTAAGAGGACTGGGTTTTGAGGTAGAGGGAGCTGGAGTGTGTGATGTGCAGGGGTCTGTTGTGCAGTTGCATGTGGGTCTGATGTATGCTTTATACATTTGGGTGTGTTTTTTGGCAGGTGTGTGGTGTTCAGGTGAGTGATGTGTTTGACTTTGGTTGCTGTTGGTTTGGGTGTAGGTGTTGTTTTGTGTGAGTATGTTTGTTTAGATGAGTGTGCTGTTGAGGTGGTTGGACTGGTTGTGGTGCATGTAGATGTGTTTGTTGGTATGGGTGTGGTGTTGTTTGAGGGTGTGCTGGTACATGTGGTGTGCTGGTGGGTGTGGGTGTGCTGGTGGTTGTGGGGATAGTGGTGGTTGTGGGGGTGCTGGTGGTTGTTGTGTGGTGGGTGTGCATGTTGTGGGGGTGGTGGTAGTTGTGGTGGGAGTGGGTGTGCTGGTGGTTGTGAGGGTGGTGGTGGTTGTGGTGGGGTGGTCATGTGTGTCAGTCAGAGTGTGATCTTTAGGGATATATGAACATGTGCACGTATGAAGGTGGTATATTTGTATGGGTGACTGAGAGCCTGTGTCATATGTACTTGCAGCACAGGACATACCTTTCGCCATATGTGGCACCATTACAAGAATGACACAAACATACCATTGCATGCTGTTTTAAATTTAGATAAATTAAAAGTGCAGATAAATATTCTACCAAACACTTCATATCATGGAACATTTTTCTGCACTTAAAATTTCTCTCCTTAAAAAAAGGGCTGTATTTTTCCTATATACTTATGGCACAGCTGTAGACTGCCCACTAGGGAGTAAGGGGCCTGCTGTTTGTAAATGCAACACTTTGAAATGGGAGAAAATAAAAATTAAGTGTTAACTCAATAATTAAGGTAATTCTCGCATTTAAAAACATTCAGAAGCATAATTTTGTTCACAACTCCAATTTTGAGTTGACAAGGAATTTTTTCTGAAAGTCAAATACCTCAGTGCATCATTTGTTCACCTCTGTGACTCAGCCCCAGCCTGGCCCACAAATGTGACTGAGCACTGCTCATTGTCAGGCCCTGTTATCTGCAGGCTGATGATCATGATGTCACATGAACATAGCCTTCCCTTAACTTTGAAATGAAAATAATACCTTGTGCTCATTTGAAAAAAAACTCAAAGCTGTGAGCTACTCCGAAGTTGTCTGGGAGCTACTGGTAGCTCCCAAACGACTGGTTGGAGACACCTGATCTAGGCTGAGTGATTTGTGGGATAATACACATAGCAAACATCATTAGTATTTGGTATGTAATACAGTTGTACAGAAAATATGTTTTTCGAAATTTACATGATGTGAAATTTCTTCATTTCACGTGAAAATCATACATATACATACAGATATTTCACAATACAAATCAAATGCAGGGTTTAAAACACACACCACATACTAATGTTGTTGTTTTCTCTAATCATAAAGTGCTTAAAAATTCACACCATTATTGTTCTATGTAATGTAAAAAATAAATGACACTTCACTTCAATCACTACACTTCGCTCAGGAACTCAAAGGGACATTCTAGCCTGTGTTTTAAAGAAAAACAGACAGATTTACAAATACATTTTAAACATGTATGCATTCCTCTGGTGAGTCACAGAGTTGGCTGTACAGGGACAGAACCTCTATTGCCTGCAACTCGACATCCTCCGGTGAGAAGAGTTTTACTCTGCGGAACTCCGTGAAGTGCCGGAAAAGCTCCGCCGCCCTCCACGGTGTTCCGCCAGCGGCAGAGTCTATTAAGTCACGCTGCTTGCTGTGATTTTTAGCATCAAGAGTTTGTCCCACACTGATATTATAGCACGGGACAAACTCTTGGTGCTAAAAAGCAGTGCGAGCAGTGCGACTTATCAGACTCCACCACTGGTGGGACTCCCTGGAGCACAGTGGAGTTTTTCCAGCTCTTTGTGTTGCACCAGAGGGTGCTGCTGCTTTCTGCCGCTCGAGTAGACATTCTACTTGAATGGCAGCTTCCTCAACGCGAGCGGCATATTTCTCAACGCGATCAGTCACGACCTACCTTGACCGCCTGCGTTGGGAAATCTCACAGGGAGGAGGTCTAGCTCGCAATGTTTTTTGTGAGAACTCGCCAACTTAACATTGGCAAGCCACTTGAGAGAAAAAACTCCACTCCGGATCACTTCGTGTAGTTTTGCAGAACTCCCAATGGATCGCGGAGTGGGCAAAACTCAGCGACCTCCGCCAGCGGAGCGGAATTCTTCGCCCACCCCTAGTTAGGAGGCAAGTGAGCTTTTTTTGAAACGCAGTGTACATGTACACGACATCGCGATCATCAATGGAGATGGACACAGCCATTGGCTTTCGTATGCTGCTTTCACACATGTTAGCCTATGGCTGTGTTCGTCGTGGAGTTTCCCACCCACTACTTGGTCAACTTCCGCCATGGCTGCCTAATTCCAAATGTCCTTATGACGTGGTCAGGCGCCTGCCATTTTAGATAGTCAAATAGTGTGTTTGGGAATGATTAGTGCATCACCACCACTCAAAATGGTGGCTAGTTCGTTTACATATACAAAATGCTAACGTCACTCATTGATTTAAAAATAAATATTTATATGTAGTGCGTTACTGTGGTTAAATGCGATAGTTGCACCGTGTTTTTACACTTCCGCTTATGGTATTTTGGTAGAAATTGTTTTTAAAAAAAAACATGGAAATAATACATTTACAATGTATTATTTACACAATCTTTTTTAAACAATAAACAGGTAAAAAATGTTACTTGTTAAGAATTTTTTTAAATATTACATGTTTTGTTAAATTATGTTAAGAAACCATATGTATTTTCAGCAAAACATGACATTTGTGTTATTTATCAAAAATAAGTTTGTAAATGTTTTAAAATGTTGACAATTTTCCATTGCACACATATGAATCCTGGGAGAGTGAGGAGATGACAGCCTCAATTATTCCAACCATTTCCAGACCTTACCATCATGGATGTACAGGATATTATCAAAAATATCTGATTGAATAGTCAAACTATACTGGATTTATGTCATCAGCCAGAGCCAGATCTTCTGCCTCACAATAGAAATCCCACATCTATTACACCAATTGTCAAACTCATGGCAGTACTTAATTTTGTGGCCACAGGATCATTCCAATACACTATGGCAGTATCTGATGGAATGGCACAACCAACTTTCAGTGGTGTACGACAAGAAGTTCTTTCTTCAATGATGAGACACATCAAAAGCTTCATCCAGTTTCCACGACATGAGGATTTTGCCAATGTTAAGGGCAATTTTTATGATTTGGGTCGCCTACCACATGTGGTTGGAGCAATTGATGGCACACATATTGCCTAAGTGCCACTACACACCAGAGAGCAAGTCTAACACAATCGGAAGAACATCCATCAATGTGCAAGTTGTCTACTTGCCTGATTTGTACATCACAAGTGTGTGTGCGTGTTTCCCAGGATCAACCCATGATTCCTTTGTATTTCAGAACAGTAGCATATCCCTGCAAATGTTACAAATTGGCCTGAGAGGGCCTGATTGTTGGTAAGTACAATCTGTTATCATATTGTTTGGGTAATTTCAAGTTGAATAATCTAAAATTGTGTTACATATTTTTTTTTCTTCCATATTGGAGACTCAGCTTATCCTAATTGAACATGCTTGATAGCACCGCTGAGGAATCTAATAATGCCAGGGGAAGTCTGCTTCAATGAGGTCCATGAAGGACACGGAGGCCAGTTGAGTGGGCTTTTGGGCTCCTAAAGGCCGGATTTCTGTGTCTAGATAAGACTGGTGGAGCCCTCCTCTGCTCTCCCGACAAGGTGTGCCAAATCACCATGGCCTGCTGCATGTTGCATAACATAGCTCTGCGACAGAACATCCCATACATCGCAGACGATAGAGACCATGAAGAGCCACTAGGTAAGGATGTTGAAATTACAAATAAAGATGATAGTGGTGAAGACGAAGGAATTGACTTACGCCAAGATGTTATTGACAACTTCTTCACATGAGTGTAAGTATGAATTAACATATTACACCAACTTTTAATCTAATTAGGATAACAGTCTGTGCTGGACATCTTTTTAGAAAGGTCAAGTTGATAAAATCCAGGCTAAAGATGTTTGTTTATCAAAGATTTGACACATCGACTACTGGGTTCATTTACATTGTTTATCTTTTATTGTTCTTAGAAAATGTATCCTCAAAATTATTCTTTTGTGAGGTGTCTATTTTGTAATGTAATTTAATGAATCTTTTTGTTTTTTTTCTGTTTTAGGACCCTTCACCTTGTGTATTGCTACAGGCAGTTATATATTGTGAGATTGTGTATTGACCATTGACTCCATTTTACTCTAACTACATTTTGTGAGCACAGATTCATCTTGTGTCTGTATGACTCTGCCTTTCAGCTGCGAATGCAGGCAGGCCCAGGTTACTTGCCGAGCGAGAGAGATAAGTTTCTAGAACAGACAGTGTGGTATCATTACAGTGTCCAAGGATGAGAATGTGATTCTGCCTCAGCTCTCATCGGAGCCTGGTCAGCTCCGTTGAGTGGCCTCAACGCAGAGAGTGTAGCTAGCACCTACAGCAAAGATAAAGGGAGAGGGAGCTTCTAGAAATCTCTCTCTGTGTTAGCAAAGAGTATAAAGATGGAGACCTCTTGGCGCTTTGACAGGAATTCTCCTGGGAGCGGACGCACTGCCCAGGGCTATTATGCCCGATTGAGACCTCCTGTCTGAGACTGTCAGTGGGTTACCCAGTCGTGCTGGCAAGGATGATGCTAAACAGACAACCGGTGAAGTATTTCAAGTCCTAATTACTTATTCTTATTTACATGCAGTTATCTTTCTATGCATTTATGCTTGTGTATATACGTTCACTATATACATTCATTTTACTTGTGCATCATTGCCATTTGATATATGGGAACTTGCTGCAATAAATATGCCCCTTTAATTTGCAAATGATGTTGAGCTTTGTTTATATTGTATTTTGGTACTCCAAAGTGTGTAGAGTCCTATTTTGAAGAGTTTTCACGCTTTGTCCTGATATTTTGAAGTCTTGCTCAGGTGTTCTGATGAGAAAAGCAAGACATTTTGGCATCACTTGCAGGATGTGAAGTGAAAGGGGTAGAATGTTTGGTAGAAAAATGAAAATGGATAAAGCAGGTTCCCAGGTACAAAAGGAACTACCAGGATGGGAATTAGTTCCATATAGTCAGCTTGCTCATGAGTGGTCGCATTGTGCTGGTTTGAGTGAGAATTGGAGAGATTGTATGTTTGATGCACAGCCAGAAGATGTATTAATTTGCCTGCAAAAAGTGCCAATTGAAAAAGGGAAAGAGTTGTCTAACTGGGTCGAAGAGGTTGGATCCTCTTAAATGCTTATAGGAAAATGCATGAAAAATGTATTCAGTTAGAAAAGAAGCGCGAAGCGATGCAAAAACAGTTAGTGAAAGCCAAGAATACTTCTGTAATGCTGTCATGTCACAATAAATTGTTGCAAGATAAGTCGAAACTTTTCAGCTTGTTGCTGAAAGAAAGGTGGTGCCACTAGTGAGACAAAAGATTAAAGAATTCGCTGTGCCATGAAATAGGACGGAAGCTCAGTTGTTCAGTGGATTGTTTGGTTTTTGGAGACAGCATATCCCTTACTTAAGTCAGATTTAGCCCCTTTGTACAAGGTTACGTGAAAGAAACATGAGCTTGAGTGGATAGAGCAGCAACAGAATGCTTTTGAATAAGGAAAGGTGGCTATACAGCGTGGCTTGGATTTGTGGCCAGTACAAGAGGGGGATGTTGAGTTGGATGTGACAGTCCAGGGGCAGTATGCCAATTGGAGTTTGTGGCAGAAACAAAGAAAGAAGAGGGTGCCTTTAGGATTTTGGACAAACAAATTACCAGATGTTGGAGAGTGGTACACTCCATTTGAAAAGCAGTTGATTGCATGTTATCTGGCCCTGGTGGACACTGAGCTGTTGACCCTGGAGCACAATGTGATTTTGAGTCCTAAGATTCCTATAGTGTAATGGGTGATGAGTTTCCCCAAGACTCATAGAATAGGGCATGCGCAAGAAGCCAGCATAATCAAGTGGAAGTGGTACATACAAGACAGGGCTCTAGTAGGCCCCAAAGGTACTGCATGAGTACGTGGCGCAGGCCCCATTGGAAGATACATAGGTGGTACAGGATGTGCCTGAGATACAGGGGTCCCCTGTGAAGTGGGGTGAGCCATTTGTGGCATTGTATTCAGAAGACAAGAGACATGTATGATTTACTGATGGCTCAGTCAGGTATGTGGGGGCTAAGAGGCATTGGAAAGTGGTGTTGTACAATCCTGTGACCAATAAATTGTTAACTACTACTGGAGAGAGAAAGAGTAGCCAGTTTGCAGAAATGTATGCTGTGTATCAAGCTTTGAAACAAGAATGACCTGGAAAGTTTAATATTTACACTGATTTGTGGTCTACTGCAAATGGGTTAGCTACCTGGCTTCCCACATGGCATGCCCATAACTGGATGATACATTCAAAAGAGGTGCAGGGTAAGGAGTTGTGGCAAGAGATCTGGGAAATGTTACCGCAAAGCACAGTTACTGTATATCACATAGATTGCCACTGCCCTACAGACTCATTAGAACAGTGGTGTAATTCCTTTGCAGATGAAGAAGCCAAAGTTTTTGAGGCAGAAGTGGTGACACAGGATTCTGATTTGGTGGGAATGGCTAAGTAGGCACACCAAAAATGTGGTCACCTGGGAGAGAAATCCACTAATAGATGGGCAGAGAATAGAGGGATGCATAGTCCCCTAGATTTGATCAAAACTGCGATTATGCAATGTCCCATTTGTCAGCATACACAACACTGACCAGTCCCACAGGTAGTGAGAAGTCAGCTAGGTAGGGGAAAGCTGCCAGGACAGATATGGCAGATCAATTACATTGGGCCTGTGCCAATTAGTCGGGGTTGTCAGTATGCATGTACAGTGGTGGATACTTACTCTGGCAACTTGATAGCCTTTCCATGTAAACACACCACTCAGCAGAATACTTTGAAAATACTGAATCTACATATTTTGAATCATGGTATTCAATTGCCGATCCAAAGTGACAATGCTTCTCATTTCAAAGGCACATTGGTGCAGGATTATTGTGTACATCACAACATAGAGCAGATTTATCATTAATGGATTTTTGAAAGCTCAGCTGAAACAATTGTCAGATGTATCATTAAAAGGTAAGAAAGATAATTTACATGATGTATTGTTAATTTGGAACAACAGGCCTTTGACAAATGCAGAAATTCCATTAATGGGACTGTTGACACCAGCTCTACAGATTCAGCCTCACGTGGCCACTAACATTATCTCGTACTGGGAGACAACTCCCGGAGCCTTAGCTCCATATCAAGCCACCCCAGAGGCGGCAGGTTTTGATTTACATGCTTTACAGATGCACAGACTAAAATCAAGAGACATAGCTTTAATTGAAACCGAGGTCGGAATTCAGATTCCCCCGGGGCCTCTTGGATTTATTGCCACTCGCACCAGGCTTGCCTTAAAAGGCATCCAAATTCTGGGAGGGGTAATAGACTCTGATTACCAAGGAGAGATAAAAGTGATACTGTTGAACAGTGGAGACACTGATTTAGTAGTGAAACCTGGAGATCGAGTTGCTCAGATTATCATCATGCCAGTCTATGGAGGAATTGTTAGGAAGGGGACTGCCCCAGCCCTTCTTACTGTACGAGGGAAGGGAGGGTTCGGCTCTACTGATGAGAACCCAGGAGCCAATGTTTGGATTGAATCCCCCAACAACCCTCCTGAACCTGCTGAAATAATAGCTACAGGAAAAGACAACATCCTAGTTGTAATGAGACCTGGAGAGGAGAAATGGGAACATGTGCCTGCTGGTAAATGCTATTTGCGAGAATGAATCATACTTGTTTGTTCTCTGTTCTTCTGGATAACAGCATGGTGTGTTTATGTGCTGATTGCAGTGTTTGGAGTGTATTCGGGTGTGTCCGGAGGGGACCGGGAGGGTCTAGGGAGGCTCACAGCCGAGGGACCCTACCACCAGCATCAAATGATGACATTATTACAGCAGCCAGAGAACATGTGGACTTATTTGGCACAAAATGTGCTCAACATACCCCACTTCTGTATGCGGAACAGTAAGAGCAACCTTGACGTTCTCTCCACCTGTTTAGTTGCAATACCTACTCCTGTTAATGTTCTACTACACATCTTTAATACTACCAATGCTGATGAGGTGGTGGAGGAGAGCGATATCAAAAACCCACCCCTCATTATATGAGTACTGTAGGCTTTGCCCTGAGATAACAGGAATCTGTGGAAAAATATAACTCGTATCATAACTTTCAATATCTCTGTTGCAGACATTTATAATAGTCTTACATGTGATCCTGCCAAAATAGGCAAGGCCATGCGCACTGCAGTTCATCCTGGAATTGAACACCGGAGCAGCCGAGCAGCGGTAGGCGAGTGGAGCAAGCCACAGCACCAGCAGGAGCAGAGAAGGCAGGAGTCAGGACACCGTCTGGAGGAGAACGGTAAGTCTCTTACTCCGCTCAGCACTGCTAGTCTACTATGAGGGAGAGAGGGGGGTGGGTGGTTTAGCGGGAGGGTGGTGCTCGGGGGATGATGGCCTGAGGGGGGCACGGGGGGCAACAAGTTACTCTGCCAGCCACGGAACTCTGTGGAATTTCACAGAGTTTTCTAGTAACTCTGTGAAATTCTGCAGAGTGCTACTACGCCAGCTCCACCCACCCTTAATCAGGATCCAGCTAATGATAGAAATCAATTATAGTATGCCTATTGAATCTAATTTTTTGGATTATATCACGTTCTTCATTGGAGGAAATCTCTGGAACTGTAAACTTTAAAATGGCACTGATGATTTGGATTATTCATGGGTTTTAATTTTTCTGTAAACCTTGACAAACATTTATTTCTTACAATTTAATAACATACATCAGTTAGGTTTGAGCTATTTGTTCTTTTTTTGTCATTTTAGGAATATGTGAAAAACATTAGCTACATGGCATGCAACACCCCAGAGGGGGAGCCCAAATTGGAGTTCAGATTTTCCACCTGTACATTGTGCTCCCTCTGCACCAGCTTTATCTCCCGGAGCTATGTAAGGACCTGGTCCATCATGTCCTGGGACTGATGGAGGGATCCCTGGACTTGGTTGATGGTGGCCTGGGCGACAGTGAACCCTGTGGTCAGGTTGTCCAGGTTCTGGTGTGGCTGAGTGGGATCCATGGAGGCATTGAGTTTGGTCAGGTACTCTTCTGGTGTGGTGTGGGCTTTTATCTTGTGGAAGATCAGATCGAATATTTCTAGATTCGAGTGTAAGGCTTCTACAAGTATATTATCATTCCTGTACATTGATATTGTTGCCACTACCTACAAAAAGGGGGAGGCTGTGATACAAATATTGAAGCCATGGGTACTTTGATGGTGCTGTAGACTTCTAGGAGTGCGTTAAATTACACTCTTCACTGGGCTATGTAGTGCGTGAAAAAGATGAGGTTAGATTTTATGACTCCTTTGTTCACACAAATATAGGTGTCAAGGATGAATGCTTCAAGGAGGTCTTTTAGCAGTTTGTGTTTGAAAGTCTTAGCTGCACGCTTCTAAAGGTTAGTTGCGTAACGTATTTTGAATGACTTAGGGCCAGATTTTGATAGCCTATTCTCTCGGGTAGAATGGCTCTGCCCATTCATGGCTCTGGTTAGAGTCACAAGTATCGCAAGTTGATAATTTCAATTGGTATGTCTTACGGCCCCATAAGTGGCTGCCTTTAGGATGTGAGTTGCATCTTACCAGGAGTTCGCATTCTCCCGGTCATGTTAGTGAGGACTTCCCAAATGTTCAAACTCAGTATATGATCTGCTCTTACGTCTAGAGTTGTGTGTGCTGATGTTAGGTCATCAGTGAATATCTTCAACAGGATTGAGTGGGCAGTTCCCAATGGACCCCAAGAATGTCCACCATAGAGGGTGCACTGTGATTTACCTTTCCAATCCAACAGTTTGGGCAGATGACCTATGGGAACACGCAATTGGCTTTTGTTTCACTACAAGAAGACCTTTTTCAGAGGTGTAATAGTCTTTTTTTTCAACTTCTATGGTATGCTGCTCTGAGAGAGATACATCTTTCTTTTGTTTCTACTTCTTTCTTGGCCTAAGATGGTTGCAACCTGACCCATTCATTATGGGGAAAAGAAAGAGAGTCAGCAGTGTGTAGTTCTGAGGGAAAGGATACATGGGCTACTCCACAATGCCACAGCAGTAACATTCCCTACTGGTGAGAGAGTGCCACCACCAGGCCCAATAAAATGACCCCTGATCAGGTCTCTAGCAGCATGGAAAAAGTGCCACCCACTTACGAGATCTGCATGCCTGCTAACCAACCCAGTCAGCCCTGCATAGCCGTGGAGCCACCGGCATTCCGAACTACCACACTGCCAGAGACAAGGTCTCTTCCATCAGATTTCTAACCTCCCTTCTCTCTTCCAATAGTGTCCTTCATCTTTACGACTACTGTGGACTCCGCAGGTGGGCCAGGTAATTGCAGTGCCCATGTCCACTTTCCTCCACACCGCAATTGCTCAGCTCCTTTTAATTATCTTTAAGTGAGTGCGACAAGAGTTGGCGAGCACACTCCCCAGTTCTTCTTCAAGCAGGGTTGTATGGCTGGTAACAGTCATTCGTAGGGTGGCTTCTCCTGTTTAGGCTTATCTTCAGCTACGTCCCCTCTCTTTTTCACTTGCATGTTGATTTTGTAGACGGAGGGCCGGGACAACAGGATTATCACTTCTTTTTTTCCCAGCCCCCGGAGCTTATAATAGAGCCCCTGTGTCGTCAGCCATCTTCCTTCCTTAGTGAATCATTGCTTCACTAAGGATCAGTCTATGTTTACATAATCAACCTTGGTATTCCCATAATGGTATACCTGCTACAGAAGCTTGTTCTGCCCCCTGTAAAGCACAGTGTACATTCTTAATGGTTTACAAGCATTCGATTGCGATGTGAATAAAATAAAAGCAAGATTAACATAGGTCTGTTAAAGCTGCAGCTAAATTAATATTAACAAATGTTATACAGAAACATTCAACTATACTAGTACTTAGCCATAGAGAAAACTTCTAGAATCCCCTTTTCCTTTTTAAAAATATTTCACGCATTGGGATGAAAACTGAAAATGCAGTCCTTCTAAAAATACCAAGAAAAAAAAGCAGCATCTACAGCACCTATAGTATTGGCAGCCTGCACCGAACACATGCAGTCTAGAATGCTGTGCCATGAGATCATATACATTGCACTGTGACTCTAGGTAATGGTCTGCAATTGGCATTCTGATCCCAAACCAATTCTTCAGATGGGAAATTGTGAATTGTGTGTAACGTGGCAACCAGCTGAACCCCTCATTGTCCAACTAACTAATCTTGCTGGGATCTCAGGCTTTCAGCAAGTACCAAAGAAAGAACTGTGAAACAGGTCCTGCAACTCGAACTCAGGAACTGATGAGCCTTTCAGCCTCCACACTGTAGAGTTCGATGAAGCACTACAGGGGTATGGGTGAAGCACTATGATCAGCTGGCGTGCAGTCAGAATAGCTGAAGCCTGAAGAGATACTGCTTCCTCCTATTCAAAAGCCTCATAGGCAAGCAGAGAGAGCCAGACCGGAAGTGGCATTTATATAAACCCCAAGGGCTAAAGCCACACTCACACCAGAAGTTTCACAGGCAAGCAGAGAGTTCGAGACCTGGTCTGGTTTTTAAACTGAGTCACACATGAGGTCCACACTGCCACCACAATTGTGCCAAGGCCAGCATTTTACTGGTGTGGGACTAGGCATCAGAACATGAATGCCCACAAAGTACCAGGAATTTCCTCCATTACCAACATTGTGCGAGGGTCAGCATTTTAGCATGGTGGGCAGTGGGCACATTACTCACACACACCTCATTTATAATCCATCACTTACAGATAAACACATGTATACACACACACTCTTACACTCATGTGCACACAGTCTTGTGAGCACACACCTCTGCGCTCTCACAGACACGCACACATACACTCAATTCAATTCAATATAACTTTATTCGATCTGATTGGAAATAGACCATAAAAGTACATAGAAATATTGCACAAGTCATAATCACAAAGGAGGAGCCACTGTCATACAATCAACTAAGGATTATGACATTGAATGTCTACGCCAACTTCAGAATAGGAAATTCTATACCCCTATAACAACCGATCCCACGATCCGTTTATTGAAAGAAATTACCTCAATGGTTTTTGAAGCAGTAAATAATGGTTGGATAAATAAAAAAGAGGCAGAGTTCTTAGTCACACAACATCCTAAGACTCCATACTTTTATACCCTCCCAAAGATACACAAGGGAACTACCCCAGTCCCAGGCAGACCCATTGTGTCAGGAATAGGCTCTCTTTTAGAACACCTGTCTAAATTTTGTGATCACTACCTACGACCTCTAGTAAAACAGACCCCTTCGTACGTGAAAGACACCTCCGATGTCTTGCGGCTGATTGAGGGTTTGGAGGAGTCCTCTGACATTGACTTATTAGTCACCTTGGATGTAGAACAGCTATACACTAATATCCCACAGAGAGAGACACTGGTAGTGATAGAATCAGCCCTGTTGGACACTGAATGGTCATCAATTACTCCAATCTCCTTCATTATGCAATGTGCAACTTTAGCACTGACAGAAAACTTTTTTGAATTCAACAAACTACTCTTCCACCAGTCTCAGGGTACTTCGATGGGGAGTACCTTTGCACCTAGTGTGGCATGTCTGTACATGGCGGCATTTGAAAAAGAAGTGATACAGCATATCAACAACCCCTTTGCAGCTAACCTGAGACTGTGGAAGAGATACATAGATGACATCCTTATTTTCTGGAAGGGTGGAGAACAGACTTGCATTGAGTTTTGTGAATGGATTAATACCAAGAACCAGTACCTGAAATTTACCCACACAATTTCCAGCAGTGAAATCCCATTCCTAGATCTTACCATCAGATTAAAAGAAGGAAAACTGGACACGACCCTATATAAAAAGCCCACTGATATGAACAGTTCTGCTATTATATAGCAGTTATCATCCTAAAACCCTAAAGGATAATCTCCCCTTCAGCCAATTTCTACGTATAAGGAGAAATTGTAGTTCCACACAGGACTATAAGACTGAGGCTGAAACACTGTCCACTAATCTACTGAATAGAGAGTATCCTCAAAAACAAATCAATTTATGTATGAAACGTGCCAGAAACAATCATCGCGAGAGCCTCCTTGAGGTTAAAACTAAAGAATCAGACAATGCCCTTACTTGTGTCACTACCTACACACCCAGATCGAATATGATCAAAAAAGCTGTAAATAAACACTGGGATATTTTGAACACTGGTGATTTAGAGATCCCGAAACCCAGATTTGCTTTCAAAAGAACGAACAATTTGAAAGATATGCTGGTACACACGAGACCCAGGAATAGATCCACTACTAATCAAAGACGTTTATGGGATCTTCCGCCCATTATAGGCCATTTCCCTTGTGGATCATGTGCTGTGTGTCCCCAGAACGAAACCAACCAAGGAATTGAAACTCACAGACAGGTTCACATGGAGGATTACAAAACATACAAATTGCAATACACCACGCTGCATCTACCTACTGACATGCCCCTGTGGGAAAAAGTATATAGGCATGACCATGAGAACCATCAAAACTAGAATAACAGAACACAAAAGTAATATCCGCTGTCTAAAGACCAACACGAAGCTCTACACTCACTTTACGGAACATCAACATTCTCCTGAAAGTATAAACTGGGTGGTACTGGAAGCACATCAACAGATTACACAAGTAGATCTCTTCAGGATAGAACAAAGATGGGTCTATCGTCTGGACTCGACTCACTGTGGTCTCAATGACGAAATTCCCTGGTGCACTTTAAACCATCGTTAGCCAAGTTCATAATAAGATACTAAGTGTAATAATGGGCTTCTTACCCACCCTGCACCAGGACCCCTTTCTAGGGGTTCGGACATCACCTATTAAATACTTTCATTATTCCACTTGACGATGTCCGTTAACAGCGTGTTTGGGGCCCGCATCCTGTTTTTATCTATCTTATGTACACACCTCTCTCTAAATCTTTTTGAAATGGTTAGGAGTCAAGACTGGCTAATGCGCCATCTTTTCTACATACCTATCCCTATACTTTCTAGATTTGATTAGAATTGAAGACTGGTTAATGTGGTACGTTGGCCGTGATGTATTAGAATACACACTTATTTTGTAGCATTAATTAACTCCTGAGTATTATTGACCCTATTGTATAACGACAAAATCTGAATGGTCATTTCGACCGCTATTCTCAATACCAACTCCAAGATGGCCGCCATATTCACGTGGTAGCGGTAGCATTGTAAACCTACTCCAAGATGGCCGCCATTTTCACCTTGTAGCGTTAGCACGTGATACGATCACATGACCCTTACAATACACCAGCTGGAATTGATCGGCTCTCCCGCGCTTTCGACTCCTCTCAGGAAGGTATTTAAAACGGCTGGTTTCGAGGAAAGGATACCTTCCTGGATGTAGCGAAGTGGGGTAGGTCGTCCGTTTGACTCCGAATGGGAGTAGGTAAGTCGGCACGCATGATTGTAAGCCCCTCTGTCACGATGATTGGAAGCCTCGTTGTCATCAGCAGTATGTTGAGGTGAAGGAAACTAGTGTCAGAGTCCTTAGTATACCTTCCGGTGGGGACTCGTGATGCTTTCTCACCAACTTTCTGGTAATGGCGTCATACGCAACCAGGGCTCGGGGGTATATGGATGCAAGCATAACCTTTGCCTTTGCTACACCGACTGATGGTGCGCCCCTCTGGATGTCCATGGATTGTGTGGATGGTTATTTGTTGTTAATGAGGTGAGGAGGGGTCACGATGGCTCCCACCCTGGTGACACCCGGACCGACCGGGACCCTGTGCCTTGTTAACCGCTACTCATCAGCTGGCAATGACATGATGCAGAAAATCATTACACTTATACCTGGTTTTTATACATCATGTTTTCATCATTCTAGAGACACCACTTATTGTGTCTTTCCTTCGCTACAACCGATGAGGCAATATCTGATACCTAATTAGGTGAGTTTATAAAACACACTCACCATCACGGGTTTCTTCACATGTGCACATTATGTTTTTATGGGGTTTTCTATGAAGTCACTCAACGCCTTGAATTATAAGAGCATGTCAATCTGAATTCACTACAGTATCAATGACTTATGTGATCCTCACAAGATATAAAGTTTTTTGTTGTTCTTGTTTATTATACAGGTTATTCCATTTCCCATAGGAAATGTCCTAGAGGGACTACTAGTGGTAGGTAGCGTTGCGCCTTGCCACCTATGTGTAGATAGTTTGTTTTAATTTACACGGTCCTGAAGAATCGCTAATGATCACTCCTTGACAACAAATAGCGAGAAACATGTCGACCATTTGGGAGTTGAGTATAATTTTTGTTGCATAAAAACAAAAGAGTCACCCCTCCCTATTCTTTTTAATCAGGTCGGGTCCTCGCGGAATAAATTCATCACAGAGGAGTCCCACACCTGTTTTATCATCACTTTATACATCTACACTCATTCTGGCCCCACACACCCACGGCACCCATACGGCGTGGAACAGAAGATCTCCGAAAAAGAGCCCTTTAAGGGTGCCCGTCGGGCATTGCAGCGCCGGCCCGACGAGGAGCAGGCTCAAATGATGAAGCATGACACCTAGCTTGCTGGGTGTGTGAGGGCCCTAGTTCCAACAGGAGGAATTCCCCTATCCTCCTCTTTACCTGTAGTATTTTTTAATATTCTTACTCTTTGAGTGATTAATATATCACACAGGAACTACGTACTCTCTTTTTTGTAAACAAGTCATAATCACACATAAAATTAAAAAAATTATCTTGCATTAAAAACAGGTAAAAAAGATATAAGTACATAAACAGCTTTAAAATTCCTCAAGTGCAAGTTGTAATCCAATTTTAAAACACCATTACACTCATACAGAGAATGTCTGAGATTTAAAAGGAATGATGGGGAAGGAGAGAGAACAAAAACCTCTTATTGGGTCCGCTATGTGCTCCTACTATCCTCCAAAATTAAGCCAAAACATCTCAGCCAAGCTTCATATCTTAAACCATAATTCTGGTGAATTAACCTAACATGGTTTTTCTAGCCCTAATGGCTGCTTTAAAAAAAGCACAGACACTGAAAACAACTTCAGGTAAACTCAGAGATTGTAAATAAAGGAGAGCTGATCTACAGCGTCGGAAACCTAGCCTCTGTAACAAAGGTGTTAAAAAGTACTTTCGTGGTAGGCTGCGCAAATTGCAGAAAAACGTAAAGTGCAATAGTGATTTGCAGAGTTATTGTCACAAGGACAAGTGCAAACTATATTTCCCTCTGGGTCTAAAGATTTTTTGAAAAATAAGGACCAATGAATTGACCCTGCTCTGAAGCGAAAGAGAAGTGACCGCTCCCATCTTGGCAAGTCCAAAGATAAATATAAGGGGGATTCGTCTGTATGTAAAAGACTACAATAATGCAACACCGATGGTTTAGATAACTCGTTTTTCAGTCTAATGTTTGCATAATAGTCCTTAAATAATATTTTCACCTCCTTCTTGGCATTTTTGGGGATACAACTGGGATCAGTAAACCAAGAGGATATACCGAGGGATCCAAATGTATCCCATGTGTAACTCAGCCACAGTATGGAATAGGCCTTGTCCAACGTAAGGCAATCAGATATAGGGCCAGATGTATCAACATTGTGTTTTGTGAGTCCTTAATAGCGAATTTTACCGATTGGCTATTATGGACTCGCAAAATGCAATGTTTGTAGGTTTCGCAAATAACATTGCGATTCCTACGCATTCCTTATTTGCGACTCGCAAATAAGGAATGGCTTCCCATTCATTTCTATGGGCCTTGAGGCCCATAGGAATGAATGGGAATTGCATGCGCAATTTGCGAGTACCCAATAGGTACTCGCAAATTGCGCATGCTATTCAAGAGTTCAAGGGGCCAAAAGGACACCCTGTTGCACCCCGGAAATATGCATGTGTGCAGATGTGGCGCACATACATGCCCTAAGGGCATGTATGTACGCCACAAGGCACCTAGAAAAATGCAAAAAGTGAATTTTTCTAGGAATTTGCAAATTACCACCAACTTGAAGTTGGTGGTAATTTGTGATTCCTTAAAGCCAAGTCGCAATATTTTTTTGCTTCCAGCATTGTATTTAAGGAATCGCAAATTGCGATTCCCTAAATGCATCACGCAAAATAGGTAATCGCAAAAATTGCGATTCCCTATTTTGCGAATGCCTTTTGAGATGGTACATCCTAAAAGGCTTTTTACCGTTCGCAAACGGGCCAATTCTGCGAATTGGCCCGTTTGCGAACGGTAAAACGCTTGATACATCTGGCCCATAATGTCTTTACAAAGCTTAGCTGCTGGGTTCAGCCAGATACTGACCTATAATAAAAGTGGCGCCAGCTGAATCTTGTCTTCTATAAAGTCCTGGTTCAACTCGAAGTGGGTAATGAGACTAGAAGTGGACGGCGGTAAGCTCAGCAACAGTCTCAAAAAGCGGTTTTCCTCAACCTGTAAAGAACCTTTCTTTATAGACCTCCCGCCCCTCCTGGGCAGTGCCCACGTAATTTATCTCTAAATCGTAGCGCACATGTTACAAGTCTAACTACCTCCCATGGGACCGTTAACACACACTTAGATAATTTTATACAGAAAGACATAGTTAGTTTACTACCTTCTAATGCACCAGCTGTAGCTCAGGTTCCACTGCATGCATCTTCTGTTTCGTACTCTTTACCCACATCTGACAGATTCGATGCACTTTCCGACTTGGCTTGACTTACTGGTCCTAAAGCAGTTCTAACACCTGTTACTGCTTGTATTACACCCATGATTGATAAATTGCTAGTAACACCTACTGTTTCCCCCTACATAAGGCCAACAGCAGATGCATCTCTTACTTTGCCCATGCATAATAGAACTCTTTCTGTCCTTAGCTAGAACATGGCAGACCTTAAAGGGGAGATTAATAATGAGGACTGGAGGGAATTTGTTTCCAAGTATGATTTAATTCTATTGCAGGAGACCTGGCTCACTGTTGCTCCGTATTTTGAAGGGTTACGCTTGTTATTCAAGTCCTGCTATTCCTTCTCCACGCGGCCGCGCAGCCGGAGGATTAGCTATCTGGGTTAGCCTAAGTCTGCAGCTGGAGTTATCACAGGTTAAATCTGGTTCCTCTTCCTTTTTAGCGTTAATAATTTGTGTCTCAAAGACTAATATGGTTTTTTATTTGATACATTTCTATAACAATGATTCTATTAACACTAGTTGTACACACTATATGGCCTGTTTAATTTTATATCTCATTTACAAACTAAGGTTGATAACCGCGCTTTTCTAGTTCACTTTCTCCTCTGTGGTGATTTTAATGCAAAGTTTAGAGGGGGCTCAGGATGCAAGACATTCATATGGAAGGACGCTGCATCATGCAGGATACAAGGGGGGCAGAGCTTCTTAAGTATCTTACTGCTCATGGTCTGGTTGACTTACTTGATATCTTAGGGGGAGCGTGCAACACGTTAATGTAATTTAGAGGGGGGGCGGAAAGCCTCCCTTATAGACTATGGGCGCGTTTCACAAGGGTAAACTGAGATGAAAGTCTAACCTTATGACTTTCGGTGTTCACAAAGGGCATTTACGAGTAGTAAAGTTAGACTTTTGTCTCAGTTTTGGTCTCAGTTACACTTAAGACAAAAACTTAAGTTTAACTGAGACAAAAGTCTAACTTTACTAGTCGTAAATGCCCTTTGTGAATACCGAAAGTTGTAAAGTTAGACTTTCGTCTTAGTTCACCTTTGTGAATCGGGTCCTATATGTTCGTAAGCCCTGATTTTTTACCTTGGTTTTCCAAAGGAGAGATCCTGCCCACAGACTGGGGCGATCATAATGCCTTGAGTGCCACTATGCTTCTACGGCTTAAGGAACAAGCCCGTAACAGTAATCTAGCCTCTGTTATGCAACATTCTTAAGGCTTAAGACTAATTTGGCACCTGAAAAAACCCAAAAACTCAAAACCAGCTTTATTTAAGTCACACCTAAATATATTATTTTACTGTCACACATACACTCACACACAGACCTTCACTAGCACACACACACAACACACACACACGCACACATACACTCACACACAGATCTTCACTAGCGCACACACACACATATACACACACCAAATGTAGTTGTGCAGGTAAACGAATAAAATATGAATATTTCTTTTGCAAATTTGCCCTTTGCTCTACTACTATTCAGACTCTTGTTGCTGCTCTGTGCTGCCTCTTGTCTCATCTCACACATCCTGCTACTGCTGCCAAATAGCGCTCCCATGAAGGGTAGGCAAAGACAAAAATGCCTCGGACAGCCACAGGGGGGCTTAAAGTAGAGGTGGCTGGGAGCGGGAGGGGGAAATTGAATAAGCAGGGATGAATGGTTGCCGCTGGAGTAGGTGGAGAGGGGTGACATACAGGAAATAATCACCATGTGGGGCAGAGGCATTCAGGGGTGAGGCGGAAGAAGGGAGCAATAAATGGGACAAGGGGAGGCGAGCTGTCAGTGGTGCATGGGTAGTGTGGCTCTCAACATTCCCAGCAGTGAGAGAAGCTCCAGCAGAGCTTCCTTGTCCAGCCGAAGGATTTCTTTTGTTTTGTTTTTCTGGGATTGCTATAAAAGTTAGCAGGGACAACTCTTCATTTAATCTTTTGATACACATTTTGAAGGCTGCTCTACCTGCATATCAACAAGCCACTTATCTTTCCCTAAATGACGTGTCAGACGTCCTTTTGGGAAAAGACACCCAATAGATTTTCCTCAAAACAGCTATTGGCAGCATCATTGAGGCGGAATCTTAAAAAGGACCATTCCTTGGTCTCTGCTCTATATTCATGTCATATTTTTACGGTGCCATTTAGTAAGACTTCCCTATGTGACTTTGAAAGGGAAAATTCAGTTTTGCCTACAACCTATAACTTTTTTGCTCCTAAACCAATCTGCGCAAAAATGTTATTGACGGGCCAGAGTTGGACACATTTTTCTTTAATTGGATTGTCGTAATGGAGATTTAAATTCTGGTTGTTGATTCAGGACCCCAAATTGGGAAGGTGAAGCTAGAAACACAGAGCTACTTATTTGGGGTATTATTTCAAGAACGGTTATAGTTAGAAATGTTGGGGCGTTCACCCGAATGACTAATTTTGTATGCATAGTGAAAGCAAATATGTATTTTTTGCAATATTCCGTACATTTCTTTGCTCTGAACATATGATGTTTAAACACCAGGCCTGTGTGAAATTTACATTGAGCAAAATGCCTAATTTCGAGAATTTCGCATTATGAGAAATTGCCCATATTACTCCATTATGTCACTTCATGTAATTATGCGGTGTTCACTGTAAAGAAATTACTGCAAATGCGCAATTCACTGGAACAACGAAATGCGAGATACTGTTGCTTGCACTGCTTTTGTTTTTGCACTATTTTTAGTGTGAAATGCATCCTGGTAATTTCATTTAATTTTGCCCAAATTTCACATAATTTTGCAAAATCAAATTACGCAAATGTCATACACTCCTACAAAACACTATAGGTCTTTTTATTTCCAAATTTCCATTTCTGTTACTCTGATAAAGTAAATGTCTGTGTGCCAGACCTCTGAAGGTTTGGGCGGTAGTACTGAAAAATCTATTTGTTGTACCTACTTCTAAAACATAGCAGCATATTTTATGCCATATACAATATGGGTGACATTACATTTGTAACTCGTAATTAGAAAATACTATCAAAACTAAATCAACTGTATATAAATTACCTGGGCAAAAAAGATGAGAGATGAAGTTAAATTACAATTACATATTAGTCTTGTAACAGTTACCAAATTTGAACAGTATTTTGCCTGAGCCGGCAGCAAGATCCTCAGCGCCTTGACACCCTTGAATTGAATTGAAGCTAAAAAGCACTCCAAAAGGCCTCCATATTGCTTCTGGGGAGTGACCCTATTCAAACCTTCTATTGGCTGGAGATCATCAGCCACCACTTCAAAGAGCTAGCCACAGAGTGGCAAACTTGGGAGTG
The DNA here is from genome assembly GCA_963921515.1 of Calotriton arnoldi. Taxonomy (NCBI): domain Eukaryota; kingdom Metazoa; phylum Chordata; class Amphibia; order Caudata; family Salamandridae; genus Calotriton; species Calotriton arnoldi. Next base: position 46,464 of record CAWUFW010022291.1, on the reverse strand, counting down.
TGAAGACCCCGGGGCCTGTCAACTGAGGCCATCCATGTTTAAATACACTCCTTTACCACTCTCTTCATTCAGAAATGGTGCCTAGAGGACACAATAAACAATGCCCTGTCCTAAATAAGGCATGCATTCTGATGCACTAACCCAGCAGTCCTCTGTTGGATGGGCCACCGGTCAAAGGGTTCTGATGGCAGACCCAGCTAAGGCTCCACTAATTAGATCTGGCAGGGGAACCACAGACTTGCAGAGCTGAAGCTCGGTCATACCCTAAATGACACCTTCATCCTACTCAACACAAGCATTTGGATTCCATAAAAAACATCAAGTACACGATGGTTGCCATCTAAAACCTAACTATGTATCCATAACTCCCTCTAATGCTCTGCTCATGACTTATGGATAACAGCACATAGACTTATCAAGTGAGCTCATCAATGATATCCCTGATAACATCCTTTAAAAAATGTATATATATCTTTATTGAGTTATAAGACCAGGCTCCAATGTTCATATAACCACAGCTATAGCAATCCCCAAACAGTCCCCCTCCCGACATAATAGCACATCTTTTTTTTATGTTTAATAAGCTTTATTGACATAAAATTCATACAACCTTAGGCAAAACCATAACAATATTTAATAATAAACAATATATAAGGTATAAAATATGCCATAAAACATAGTAGAAAGCTGTTTACAGATTTTTAGGATTTATAGGGAAAACAAAAATAAGGGGGGAGGAAAAGAGAGGGTAGAAATAAGATATACTCCACAACTGAGGATCATATATCAATAAATGTACATCAGGACAAAATGGAATGCGATTAATATGTTCAAATAAAATTACAATAATAAGTATTTTAAAAGAGAAAAAAGGCAAAGAAGTAGAACAGGAAAATCATGGAGGTTGGAAATTTTCAGAACAATTACAGGATATCTGAACAATGGAGATCTTATTCAAATACACAGTTAGTGGTAGCCAAAATATGTCTCTATTTCTCTGTGGATTATGACAGGATGCGAAAGCAGTGTCCAGTTTATGATAATGGCATAAAGTGTTCCACCAAGATTTGACTGAGAGTTTGTTTGAACATTTCCAATTAAGTGTAATCTGTTGAAAAGCTAAGGCTAACATGAGGTCAAACAACCCACGGTCATGAGACAGTAACCCAAGTGATTCTGATAAGCTACCTATGAAGAGAAGGATATTTGAGAAAGGAGTATGAAGATTGAAAATAGTCGAGACCCTAGGCCAAATTTGTGACCAAAAAGAGGACAAGAAGGTGACATAAATCAGCCAGTGGATGGTCACAAGACCAGCAAGTCTTGTTATCAGAGTGTGTAAAAGTAGCAATGGAGATAGGAGTAAACATAACCTATGGTATAGAAAAAACATAGAGCCAGTGGATGGTCACAAGACCAGCAAGTCTTGTTATCAGAGTGTGTAAAAGTAGCAATGGAGATAGGAGTAAACATAACCTATGGTATAGAAAAACATGAGGCACAGGGTCAAGACTGATTTGCATATGGCTGGGTTCAAACTGGAATGGCATGGTGAGCAAAAAACGATGGATTTAGGCCCAGATCTCTGTACTGGGGTGAATGTATGACATTGTTCTGCATTCTGTCCATCAACTGTTGTTTTTGCACGAAATTTAAGATCCCAGCGGTACTGGTCGGGCTTGACGCTGAAAAGGCCTTTGATAGGGTGGATTGGTCTTTCCTTTTTATCACACTACGGAGATTTGGCTTCGGGGAGGCGTTTCTCCAAATGGTCAAGGCTAATTACTCCAAACCCAGTTCTCGGGTGGTAGTCAATGGCTGCACATCACCCCCTTTTGCGCTGAGTAGAGGTACACGGCAGGGATGTCCCCTTTCCCCTCTGCTGTTCGCCCTTAGTATCGAACCCCTGGCGGTGCGTCTTAGGGCTAATAAGGAGGTAGGAGGAATAAAGTTTAGTGGCACCGAACATAAAGTGTCCCTCTTTGCGGACGACATTCTCCTCTCGCTCTCGGAGCCCTCAGCCTCTCTCATGGCAGTGCAGAGGGAACTGGCTGAGATTGAGCGAGTGGCGGGATTTCGGGTAAATCTCTCTAAGTCTTCCGTATTGAATCTCACACTCTCGGCGGGGAAATGGCTCGATTAAAAGGGCAGTTCCCTCTCCATTGCGCAAAACACTCTCTGATGTACCTGGGGTTCGCCTCCACGGCTAGGGTTGGGGATTTGTATAGGGCTAATTTTCCCCCTTAGTGTCCCAGTTGCAGCAGGAATTCAAGAGGTGGCAACCTCTCTACATATCGTGGCTGGGTAGGATCAATGCAGTAAAAATGACAGTACTTCCAAAGCTGTTGTACCTCTTTCAGGCGCTACCGGTGGCGCTGGATCGCGACTTGTTACCGAGCCTCCGCTCTATGGTAATCAAATTCATATGGAGAGGGGGGCGAGCCCGGCTTCCTTTTCATGTAATGCGGCACCCCAGAGCGGCAGGGGGGTGGCGTTGCCGGACTTCACTTTATACTACCAAGCAGCGCAACTCCGGGTGGTAACGGAATGGACAGCACGCTCCTCCGATAAACACTGGCTGCACATGGACAGAGCCGTTGTAGGGCGCTCCATCTGGGATCTCTTGTGGAAACCCAAGAAAGACCGTCCCGCGAACTCATACATAAGTACACCCACACGCACTACCCTGACAGTTTGGGATCAGGTCACAAGAAGGGAGGGGTGGACCTCGTTTCCCTTCCCCTACACTCCGATCCATTTTAATCCAGCCTTTCCGCCGGCGGTGCAGGAGGGGCCCTTTGATTGCTGGAGAGAAGGGGGCTGTCTGAAACTGTCCGATTTATTTCATAATTATGATGTCTTAACATTCGAAAGCTGCAAAAGGGAATTCTCGTTACCTCACAGCGAACACTATCACTATCTCCAACTTAAGCACTGGGCCACGTTACCCCATATGAAGGAGGCCGCTACCCGACAGTTAACACCCATGGAGACATTGGCGGTCAGTAGGGCGGGGTCTATGAAGGGCGCCATTTCTGTTCTCTATATTTCCAATTAAGTGTAATCTGTTGAAAAGCTAAGGCTAACATGAGGTCAAACAACCCACGGTCATGAGACAGTAACCCAAGTGATTCTGATAAGCTACCTATGAAGAGAAGGATATTTGAGAAAGGAGTATGAAGATTGAAAATAGTCGAGACCCTAGGCCAAATTTGTGACCAAAAGAGGACAAGAAGGTGACATAAATCAGCCAGTGGATGGTCACAAGACCAGCAAGTCTTGTTATCAGAGTGTGTAAAAGTAGCAATGGAGATAGGAGTAAACATAACCTATGGTATAGAAAAAACATAGAGCCAGTGGATGGTCACAAGACCAGCAAGTCTTGTTATCAGAGTGTGTAAAAGTAGCAATGGAGATAGGAGTAAACATAACCTATGGTATAGAAAAACATGAGGCACAGGGTCAAGACTGATTTGCATATGGCTGGGTTCAAACTGGAATGGCATGGTGAGCAAAAAAACGATGGATTTAGGCCCAGATCTCTGTACTGGGGTGAATGTATGACATTGTTCTGCATTCTGTCCATCAACTGTTGTTTTTGCACGAAATTTAAGATCCCAGCGGTACTGGTCGGGCTTGACGCTGAAAAGGCCTTTGATAGGGTGGATTGGTCTTTCCTTTTTATCACACTACGGAGATTTGGCTTCGGGGAGGCGTTTCTCCAAATGGTCAAGGCTAATTACTCCAAACCCAGTTCTCGGGTGGTGGTCAATGGCTGCACATCACCCCCTTTTGCGCTGAGTAGAGGTACACGGCAGGGATGTCCCCTTTCCCCTCTGCTGTTCGCCCTTAGTATCGAACCCCTGGCGGTGCGTCTTAGGGCTAATAAGGAGGTACGAGGAATAAAGTTTAGTGGCAGATCTAGAGATTTTTAACGATCTGGTCCAGATCTTGCTCCAGAAATCAGTGCTCCATTCACAACCCAAATCCATTTCCCACGCGAGTTCCACCTTAGTCTTGACACGTTCTGGATCAGCAGAGTTGAAAAATTTGTAAATAAGAGAAGCCCTTGGAGACAGCGATAAAATATTTATAAGCGGATCCTGCGTAGACAAGGAGTCTTCGGGGGCAAGAGAATAAAAAATTTCTAAAATGGTTTCCATCAGTAATAAGAATTTGTGCAAAAACGAACGAGGACACTGAAAAATGGTTTGAAACTGGGGCAAAGAACAAGGAGAAAGGCCATCAAACATGTCTTGAATCCAGATGATACCCGTAGATCTCCAAGAGCTCCAAAATAAGGGTCTGTTATTGATGGTAAGAAGGCGATTATGCCAAAGAGGAGACCGTAAAAATATATTCCTAGAGATTAACTTTGGTTGACAATGAGGTCTCAATAGTGAGCAAGTGTGTTTAAATAGTGGAGGAGATGTAAGACTAATTTTGGCGGTAAAAGCAAGGATCTCTGGGAAAGGGAAAGGGGAGAAAAGGCAGCGTTCAATATTGACCCATAGAGGTGTAAGAGAGGAGACATCTTCATGAAGCCAATAAGAAGCCTGTTTGAGACAAAAGGCTTTATGATATAATCTAAAATTTGGGAAATTTATGCCTCCAATAGATTTTAACTTTCTGAGATGAGATGAAGAGATTCTGGATTTTTTACTGTTCCATAGGAATTTAGAAAGAAGGGAATCCAGTTTTTTGAAGTAAAAAGAAGGGATATGAACTGGGAGCATTGAAAGAACATATAACAATATAGGAGTGACCATCATCTTGATAGAATCTAGGCATCCCCACCAGGAAAGAAAGAGAGGGTTCCAGGAGGAAAGTGGTTTGGAAACCCGATCTAGGATATCTTTCATATTTATTGTGGTCAAGTCTGGAATAGAGTTGGTAAACCATAAACCTAAGTATTTAATTTTAGAATTATTCCAGCGGAATCCCGTTAGGTCAAAATGATGTTTAGAACAAAATTTGGTTATGGGGAGGATTTCTGTTTTGCCAGAATTAATTTTGTATCCTGATACCGTCGAAAAATCTGAAATTTCTTGTAATAAAGGGGGAAGAGAGGATTCCGGATTGGATATAAAAAGTAATATATCATCTGCATATGCAGAAAGCTTTAAGTGTTGATCTCCATATAGAAACCCAGAAATGGAAGCGTTATGGCGAATATGAGACAAAAAAGGTTCAAGAGATAAGATAAAAAGAATAGGAGATAAGGGGCAACCCTGTCGAACACCACGATGAAGGGAAAAACGATTTGAAACAAGACCATTAACTATAGTGGAGGCAGTAGGTGAAGAGTAAAGTAATGAGACCAGGGAAATGAATTTAGGTCCAAAACCATGCCAACAGAGTGATTTAAATAAAAAAGACCAATCAACTCAATCAAAAGCCTTTTCCGCGTCAATAGATATTGCAGCTAAGGAATAGGATAGAGTAGAACGCTTTGTTTAGGACATTAAGAAATAGCCGGGAATTATCAAATGTTAGTCTGCCCTTGACGAAACCACACTGCTCTGGACCAATTAAATGAGGCAAGAGTGATTCGAGGCGTAATGCTAATAACTTAGCGAAATTTTTATAATCCACATTTATCAGGGAAATAGGACGATATATTTTTTTTTTTGTCAAAATTCTTTTTATTAAGCATCATAAAGCACATAAAAAACATACGTACAGCAGGGGGCCGGTAGGCCCAAGGGGCTAATAGAGTTCGCCATAAAAGGTTCCGTTTCTGACATCCCCTAGACCTGGCCGCCCTCCCCCAAATTCTCTAGGAGATGCTCAGTTTTCTTCACCACATAAACCTAAAAAGCTGTAGTCATGCTTTTAAACATCCCCCCCAAACAAAAACAAAAAAAAAAAGGGAGAAAACTTTCCCTGCCCCCCCTCCCTCCCTGGTGATGGCAACGCATAGACAAATTCCATAATAATTAACAGATCTTCTGTAAATCTTAAGAGGCGTCATGGTCATCTTTAAAAATATCAGCTAGCCTCTCCATGGAAAGGAGTCTCCATAGTCGGGCGTGCCACAGCGAAGTCGCTGGCGTTCCAACCTTTTTCCAGGCCGCTGCAATTGTGAGCTTTGCCGCCCCCACACACAGCCAGAGAATAGCCTTGTCTGTGGAGAGCATCTGTTCCATCTCTGGAGTCCTAACCCCCAACACTATCCCCTCAATCGTCGTCGGTATTTGTGGTCCCAGCATGTCTTTAAGATGGGAGAGAATCTCTTCCCAAAAGGGCGAACACTGGGACAGTCCCACCAAATATGACGAAAGTCCCCCTGTAGTCCACATCCCCGCCAGCAGAGATCGGAAGTGTCTGAGAAAATCCGTCGTAACTTAGTGGGGTAGAGATACCAGTCGAATAGGGTTTTATAGTGGGCTTCCCTCAAGGCTATAGATCTATTGTGTCTAGGAATATCGCCCCATAAATGTTTCCATTCCTCGTCAGTAACCTCTCGCCCCAGAGACTGTTCCCAGAAGGACATGTAACGCGCCCGGGGTGTGTGTAATGTATTTAGTAGCAGTGTATAGAGAACAGAAATGGCGCCCTTCATAGACCCCGCCCTACTGACCGCCAATGTCTCCATGGGTGTTAACTGTCGGGTAGCCGCCTCCTTCATATGGGGTAACGTGGCCCAGTGCTTAAGTTGGAGATAGTGATAGTGTTCGCTGTGAGGTAACGAGAATTCCCTTTTGCAGCTTTCGAATGTTAAGACATCATAATTATGAAATAAATCGGACAGTTTCAGACAGCCCCCTTCTCTCCAGCAATCAAAGGGCCCCTCCTGCACCGCCGGCGGAAAGGCTGGATTAAAATGGATCGGAGTGTAGGGGAAGGAAACGAGGTCCACCCCTCCCTTCTTGTGACCTGATCCCAAACTGTCAGGGTAGTGCGTGTGGGTGTACTTATGTATGAGTTCGCGGGACGGTCTTTCTTGGGTTTCCACAAGAGATCCCAGATGGAGCGCCCTACAACGGCTCTGTCCATGTGCAGCCAGTGTTTATCGGAGGAGCGTGCTGTCCATTCCGTTACCACCCGGATTTGCGCTGCTTGGTAGTATAAAGTGAAGTCCGGCAACGCCACCCCCCTGCCGCTCTGGGGTGCCGCATTACATGAAAAGGAAGCCGGGCTCGCCCCCCTCTCCATATGAATTTGATTACCATAGAGCGGAGGCTCGGTAACAAGTCGCGATCCAGCGCCACCGGTAGCGCCTGAAAGAGGTACAACAGCTTTGGAAGTACTGTCATTTTTACTGCATTGATCCTACCCAGCCACGATATGTAGAGAGGTTGCCACCTCTTGAATTCCTGCTGCAACTGGGACACTAAGGGGGAAAATTAGCCCTATACAAATCCCCAACCCTAGCCGTGAGGCGAACCCCCAGGTACATCAGAGAGTGTTTCGCGCAATGGAGAGGGGACTGCCCTTTAATCGAGCCATTTCCCCCGCCAGAGTGTGAGATTCAATACGGAAGACTTAGAGAGATTTACCCGAAATCCCGCCACTCGCTCAATCTCAGCCAGTTCCCTCTGCACTGCCATGAGAGAGGCTGAGGGCTCCGAGAGCGAGAGGAGAATGTCGTCCGCAAAGAGGGACACTTTATGTTCGGTGCCACTAAACTTTATTCCTCGTACCTCCTTATTAGCCCTAAGACGCACCGCCAGGGGTTCGATACTAAGGGCGAACAGCAGAGGGGAAAGGGGACATCCCTGCCGTGTACCTCTACTCAGCGCAAAAGGGGGTGATGTGCAGCCATTGACCACCACCCGAGAACTGGGTTTGGAGTAATTAGCCTTGACCATTTGGAGAAACGCCTCCCCGAAGCCAAATCTCCGTAGTGTGATAAAAAGGAAAGACCAATCCACCCTATCAAAGGCCTTTTCAGCGTCAAGCCCGACCAGTACCGCTGGGATCTTAAATTTAGTGCAAAAACAACAGTTGATGGACAGAATGCAGAACAATGTCATACATTCACCCCAGTACAGAGATCTGGGCCTAAATCCATCGTTTTTTTGCTCACCATGCCATTCCAGTTTGAACCCAGCCATATGCAAATCAGTCTTGACCCTGTGCCTCATGGGAACAGTCCAGCCCGAACTGCCAGGCCAGGTCCTCCCTGGACTGGAAACAAGCATCTTAGGACCGGTTTCGGGGTTTCACCCCTCTTCAGCCAGGATAGCTTGATTCCAGTGGCATGGAGAGCACGGGACCCACGTCTGGGCATACCCGTCCCACTCGGGGTGACAAATGCAAAAACAACAGTTGATGGACAGAATGCAGAACAATGTCATACATTCACCCCAGTACAGAGATCTGGGCCTAAATCCATAGTTTTTTTGCTCACCGTGCCATTCCAGTTTGAACCCAGCCATATGCAAATCAGTCTTGACCCTGTGCCTCATGGGAACAGTCCAGCCCGAACTGCCAGGCCAGGTCCTCCCTGGACTGGAAACAAGCATCCTATGACCGGTTTCGGGGTTTCACCCCTCTTCAGCCAGGATAGCTTGATTCCAGTGGCATGGAGAGCACAGGACCCACGTCTGGGCATACCCGTCCCACTCGGGGTGACAAATGCAAAAACAACAGTTGATGGACAGAATGCAGAACAATGTCATACATTCACCCCAGTACAGAGATCTGGGCCTAAATCCATAGTTTTTTTGCTCACCGTGCCATTCCAGTTTGAACCCAGCCATATGCAAATCAGTCTTGACCCTGTGCCTCATGGGAACAGTCCAGCCCGAACTGCCAGGCCAGGTCCTCCCTGGACTGGAAACAAGCATCCTAGGACCGGTTTCGGGGTTTCACCCCTCTTCAGCCAGGATAGCTTGATTCCAGTGGCATGGAGAGCACGGGACCCACGTCTGGGCATACCCGTCCCACTCGGGGTGACAAATGCAAAAACAACAGTTGATGGACAGAATGCAGAACAATGTCATACATTCACCCCAGTACAGAGATCTGGGCCTAAATCCATCGTTTTTTTGCTCACCATGCCATTCCAGTTTGAACCCAGACGTGGGTCCCTTGCTCACTGTGCCACTGGATTCAAGCTAGCCTGGCTGAAGAAGGGTGACATACCCTGAAACCGGTCCCAGGATGCTTGTTTCCGGTCCAGGGAGGACCTGGCTTGGCAGTTCGGTCTGGACTGTTCCCATGAGGCACAGGGTCAAGACTGATTTGCATATGGCTGGGTCCAAACTGGGGTGGCGTAGTGGGCAAAAGAATGATGGATTTAACCCAGATCTTTTGACTGGGGGAGAATGTTTGCATTGTCAGCATTCCGTCCATCATTTGTTTGCTGTAACACTTTTCGCCCTAAGTGGGTTGGGTATGCCCAGACGTGGGTCCCTTGCTCACTGTGCCACTGGATTCAAGCTAGCCTGGCTGAAGAAGGGTGACATACCCTGAAACCGGTCCCAGGATGCTTGTTTCCGGTCCAGGAGGACCTGGCTTGGCAGTTCGGTCTGGACTGTTCCCATGAGGCACAGGGTCAAGACTGATTTGCATATGGCTGGGTCCAAACTGGGGTGGCGTAGTGGGCAAAAGAACGATGGATTTAACCCAGATCTTTTGACTGGGGGAGAATGTTTGCATTGTCAGCATTCCGTCCATCATTTGTTTGCTGTAACACTTTTCGCCCTAAGTGGGTTGGGTATGCCCAGACGTGGGTCCCTTGCTCACTGTGCCACTGGATTCAAGCTAGCCTGGCTGAAGAAGGGTGACATACCCTGAAACCGGTCCCAGGATGCTTGTTTCCGGTCCAGGGAGGACCTGGCTTGGCAGTTCGGTCTGGACTGTTCCCATGAGGCACAGGGTCAAGACTGATTTGCATATGGCTGGGTCCAAACTGGGGTGGCGTAGTGGGCAAAAGAACGATGGATTTAACCCAGATCTTTTGACTGGGGAGAATGTTTGCATTGTCAGCATTCCGTCCATCATTTGTTTGCTGTAACACTTTTCGCCCTAAGTGGGTTGGGTATGCCCAGACGTGGGTCCCTTGCTCACTGTGCCACTGGATTCAAGCTAGCCTGGCTGAAGAAGGGTGACATACCCTGAAACCGGTCCCAGGATGCTTGTTTCCGGTCCAGGGAGGACCTGGCTTGGCAGTTCGGTCTGGACTGTTCCCATGAGGCACAGGGTCAAGACTGATTTGCATATGGCTGGGTCCAAACTGGGGTGGCGTAGTGGGCAAAAGAACGATGGATTTAACCCAGATCTTTTGACTGGGGGAGAATGTTTGCATTGTCAGCATTCCGTCCATCATTTGTTTGCTGTAACACTTTTCGCCCTAAGTGGGTTGGGTATGCCCAGACGTGGGTCCCTTGCTCACTGTGCCACTGGATTCAAGCTAGCCTGGCTGAAGAAGGGTGACATACCCTGAAACCGGTCCCAGGATGCTTGTTTCCGGTCCAGGGAGGACCTGGCTTGGCAGTTCGGTCTGGACTGTTCCCATGAGGCACAGGGTCAAGACTGATTTGCATATGGCTGGGTCCAAACTGTGGTGGCGTAGTGGGCAAAAGAACAATGGATTTAACCCAGATCTTTTGACTGGGGGAGAATGTTTGCATTGTCAGCATTCCGTCCATCATTTGTTTGCTGTAACACTTTTCGCCCTAAGTGGGTTGGGTATGCCCAGACGTGGGTCCCTTGCTCACTGTGCCACTGGATTCAAGCTAGCCTGGCTGAAGAAGGGTGACATACCCTGAAACCGGTCCCAGGATGCTTGTTTCCGGTCCAGGGAGGACCTGACTTGGCAGTTCGGTCTGGACTGTTCCCATGAGGCACAGGGTCAAGACTGATTTGCATATGGCTGGGTCCAAACTGGGGTGGCGTAGTGGGTAAAAGAACGATGGATTTAACCCAGATCTTTTGACTGGGGGAGAATGTTTGCATTGTCAGCATTCCGTCCATCATTTGTTTGCTGTAACACTTTTCGCCCTAAGTGGGTTGGGTATGCCCAGACGTGGGTCCCTTGCTCACTGTGCCACTGGATTCAAGCTAGCCTGGCTGAAGAAGGGTGACATACCCTGAAACCGGTCCCAGGATGCTTGTTTCCGGTCCAGGGAGGACCTGGCTTGGCAGTTCGGTCTGGACTGTTCCCATGAGGCACAGGGTCAAGACTGATTTGCATATGGCTGGGTCCAAACTGGGGTGGCGTAGTGGGCAAAAGAACGATGGATTTAACCCAGATCTTTTGACTGGGGGAGAATGTTTGCATTGTCAGCATTCCGTCCATCATTTGTTTGCTGTAACACTTTTCGCCCCTAAGTGGGTTGGGTATGCCCAGACGTGGGTCCCTTGCTCACTGTGCCACTGGATTCAAGCTAGCCTGGCTGAAGAAGGGTGACATACCCTGAAACCGGTCCCAGGATGCTTGTTTCCGGTCCAGGGAGGACCTGGCTTGGCAGTTCGGTCTGGACTGTTCCCATGAGGCACAGGGTCAAGACTGATTTGCATATGGCTGGGTCCAAACTGTGGTGGCGTAGTGGGCAAAAGAACAATGGATTTAACCCAGATCTTTTGACTGGGGGAGAATGTTTGCATTGTCAGCATTCCGTCCATCATTTGTTTGCTGTAACACTTTTCGCCCTAAGTGGGTTGGGTATGCCCAGACGTGGGTCCCTTGCTCACTGTGCCACTGGATTCAAGCTAGCCTGGCTGAAGAAGGGTGACATACCCTGAAACCGGTCCCAGGATGCTTGTTTCCGGTCCAGGGAGGACCTGACTTGGCAGTTCGGTCTGGACTGTTCCCATGAGGCACAGGGTCAAGACTGATTTGCATATGGCTGGGTCCAAACTGGGGTGGCGTAGTGGGTAAAAGAACGATGGATTTAACCCAGATCTTTTGACTGGGGGAGAATGTTTGCATTGTCAGCATTCCGTCCATCATTTGTTTGCTGTAACACTTTTCGCCCTAAGTGGGTTGGGTATGCCCAGACGTGGGTCCCTTGCTCACTGTGCCACTGGATTCAAGCTAGCCTGGCTGAAGAAGGGTGACATACCCTGAAACCGGTCCCAGGATGCTTGTTTCCGGTCCAGGGAGGACCTGGCTTGGCAGTTCGGTCTGGACTGTTCCCATGAGGCACAGGGTCAAGACTGATTTGCATATGGCTGGGTCCAAACTGGGGTGGCGTAGTGGGCAAAAGAACGATGGATTTAACCCAGATCTTTTGACTGGGGGAGAATGTTTGCATTGTCAGCATTCCGTCCATCATTTGTTTGCTGTAACACTTTTCGCCCTAAGTGGGTTGGGTATGCCCAGACGTGGGTCCCTTGCTCACTGTGCCACTGGATTCAAGCTAGCCTGGCTGAAGAAGGGTGACATACCCTGAAACTGGTCCCAGGATGCTTGTTTCCGGTCCAGGGAGGACCTGGCTTGGCAGTTCGGTCTGGACTGTTCCCATGAGGCACAGGGTCAAGACTGATTTGCATATGGCTGGGTCCAAACTGGGGTGGCGTAGTGGGCAAAAGAACGATGGATTTAACCCAGATCTTTTGACTGGGGGAGAATGTTTGCATTGTCAGCATTCCGTCCATCATTTGTTTGCTGTAACACTTTTCGCCCTAAGTGGGTTGGGTATGCCCAGACGTGGGTCCCTTGCTCACTGTGCCACTGGATTCAAGCTAGCCTGGCTGAAGAAGGGTGACATACCCTGAAACCGGTCCCAGGATGCTTGTTTCCCGGTCCAGGGAGGACCTGGCTTGGCAGTTCGGTCTGGACTGTTCCCATGAGGCACAGGGTCAAGACTGATTTGCATATGGCTGGGTCCAAACTGGGGTGGCGTAGTGGGCAAAAGAACGATGGATTTAACCCAGATCTTTTGACTGGGGGAGAATGTTTGCATTGTCAGCATTCCGTCCATCATTTGTTTGCTGTAACACTTTTCGCCCTAAGTGGGTTGGGTATGCCCAGACGTGGGTCCCTTGCTCACTGTGCCACTGGATTCAAGCTAGCCTGGCTGAAGAAGGGTGACATACCCTGAATCCTGTCCCAGGATGCTTGTTTCCGGTCCAGGGAGGACCTGGCTTGGCAGTTCGGTCTGGACTGTTCCCATGAGGCACAGGGTCAAGACTGATTTGCATATGGCTGGGTCCAAACTGGGGTGGCGTAGTGGGCAAAAGAACGATGGATTTAACCCAGATCTTTTGACTGGGGGAGAATGTTTGCATTGTCAGCATTCCATCCATCATTTGTTTGCTGTAACACTTTTCGCTCTAAGTGGGTTGGGTATGCCCAGACGTGGGTCCCTTGCTCACTGTGCCACTGGATTCAAGCTAGCCTGGCTGAAGAAGGGTGACATACCCTGAAACCGGTCCCAGGATGCTTGTTTCCGGTCCAGAGAGGACCTGGCTTGGCAGTTCGGTCTGGACTGTTCCCATGAGGCACAGGGTCAAGACTGATTTACATATGGCTGGGTCCAAACTGGGGTGGCGTAGTGGGCAAAAGAACGATGGATTTAACCCAGATCTTTTGACTGGGGAGAATGTTTGCATTGTCAGCATTCCGTCCATCATTTGTTTGCTGTAACATCTTAAATTTAGTGGCCTTCTCAATAAGGTGGATAGTACGCCGAATGTTGTCATGTGTTTGCCTCCCTTTTATAAAGCCAGATTGGTCCGGGTGCACCAGATCATGCATGAGGTCCTCCATACGCGCCGCGATGATCGAAGAGTAGAGCTTCGCATCTAAATTCAACAAGGCGATGGGTCGATATGAGGAGCAGAGCGTGGGGTCCTTGCCTGCTTTGGGAATAACCGATACTATTGCTTCTGCCATGGTGGGGGACACTTGTGCGACACCAGCAATCACCTGGAAGAGCACGGTGAGGTGTGGCGTCAACTCTTTTGCAAAGCATTTGTAAAACTGGGCCGTCAGACCGTCTGGCCCAGGAGCTTTGTGCAATTTAAGCCGGCCTATGGCCCTATCCACCTCTTCGGCCGTGATGGGAGCGTCCAGAGCCTCCGCCGTCTCGTGAGGTATCTGAGGCAGAGTTACCGTCTCTAAATATTGGTGCTGTCGCGTCTCTTCCGCGGGTGAGCCCCGATAGAGGTCCCCATAGAACTCCCCAAAGAGAGTTGCTTTTGCGGAGTCTATATGGACGGTCTGTCCTCCCTGATCACGAATACCCCCAATAAATTCCCGCTCTCGCTTCATGCGTAATTGACGCGCCAAATGTGGTCCCACCTTATCCCCTTGAGTGTACGATGTCTGACGGAGTTTCAGAAGCGTATATTCTGCCCTATTATTGTAGATGGATCTAAGTTTGCCCCGCACCGCAGTGAGGTGGCGCTGTAGGATTCTAGTAGGGGTCGACTTATGCGCCTGCTCCAACGTCTCCAATTCACAGTCCAAGGCAACTCTTTCGGCCCGCCGCTTCGAGTTGAGGACCGAGTTGAGCTGGATACATCTGCCCCGAAGAACCGCCTTGAAGGCGTCCCAGTTATTTTGTGGGGAAGTGGCCTGGGGGGTATTGTACATGAAAAATTCGCCGATAGAGGACCTCAGTTCCTCGCATAAGAGGGGATCTCGTGTAAGTGCAGTAGGGAAGTACCATCGTGGCTGAGTCGCTTGGGGCCCGCCCCAAGTTAAACCAATAGTAATCAAGCTGTGATCAGAAAGAGAGATCGGCAGGATCTGTGCCGCCTGTAGTGACCCTCTAAGTGACTGGCTTAGAAATATGTGGTCTATCCTAGAATAGGATCGATGTACATGTGAATAGTAAGTATAGTCTTTAACATCAGGGTACAGTGTCCGCCAGGAATCACAGAGGCCCAAGGAGGATATATGTTGCTTAAGCTCTTTCGAAAAGACGGTGTTGGAAGCCCTGTTAGCCTGAGAGCTATCTAAGGAGTCCTGCCACACCAAGTTGAAATCCCCCAATAGAACCACAGGACCCTCCGCAAACCCCCCAATCATGTTGAGTGCGTGCGTGAGGAAAGCGGCTTGGCCCGTGTTAGGCACATATAGAGTGACGAACGTGCAGAGAACGCCCCTAAGTCTCCCCTTAACCATCAGTAAGCGTCCCTCTCGGTCAGTTTTAGTCTCCTCATGCAGGAAATTGGAGGATCTATGGAAAAGTAGTGCCACTCCATTATGTTTGGTGCTGGAGGATGACCGATATATCAGCGGGTAAGCTTTATGGCGGAGCCTGGAGTCCTCTGTTTTCCTAAGATGAGTCTCCTGAAGGCCTACCACCTCAAAGTGACGATCGACTAAGTATTTCCATATCTTCTGACGTTTTTGCGGGAGTTCAGCCCTTTAACGTTCCAGGAGGCGATAGTTACCATTGGAGCAAGACAACCTCCCCCAGCCCATGTGTCTACCCACTGACCAGCCCCTCCCCCCAGACCTCCCCCCACTCCTGCACCGACTGTCCCTTCTAAGAGCCAAAAACCAATCTACCCCGTGCTCAGACCTGCCGTATTGTTGCCAATAGGAGAGGACAAAAACCCTCTTCTCCCACACCATCACCAGGGCACCCTCCCCTTCCCTAACCCCCCAACATACCCCAAAAAAACAGTGAGCCCTCCAGCCAACCGGCCGGGGGCTTCGAATCCCCACAAGAATAAGGGAGGATTCTGGGTAGTCCGGCCAAGGCCCGGACCCCCGACTGCCATGCATCAAAGTAACTATGGTGTCTTCACAGAGAACATTAGGTCATACAGATTGACCAAGAAAACCTCAGTGTCCGTATGGAACAAACCCAGGTCCAATGCGTCGTGGCCCCTACAGTACTGTAGCTACACACCCAGGCAACCCCGAGCCGCAGGCACACCACTGCGCAGAGCGCTGTCGGTCCTTTCACCTTACCCCTCGCCGAGCGTTCGCCCCCTCCAGGCCCTCCAACAGACTCCCCGGCTGGTGTTGGCCCCTTCTCCACACATACCCCACCCCCAGCTATCCAACAGGCCTCCAGCAAAACAAAAACCTCAGTGTCAATCAAGGGGGGGCGCCGGTGCCCCGGCAGCTGCCCAGTCTTGCCACGAGGCGAACAATCCCCCCTCAGCGCCACCCCATTCCGGCTGCAGCTGCAGAGTCTCATCCAAGACGATCCGGACACTCACTGTGGTCGCCCAGCTGCAGGGGCACCACTCGTGGACCTCCCGGCCCTTGCGACGGTCCGCCAGGAGCCGGCTCCGCATGGGCCCCCGATGGGGTCATCTCGTCCGGGACGGGCAGGCCCAGGATGCGCAGTCCCTCCGCCAACTCGGCGACGTGACGTGGCTTGTTGTTATATTCAAACGCCAGGCCAAAAGGGAATGTCCATCGGTAGCGTATCTCCTCCTCCCGCAGCTTGGTGGTGACTGGGCGCATCGATTGGCAGCGCGCCAGAGTGGAGGGGGCCAAATCCTGAAAGATAGAGCAGCCGAAGCCCTGGAAGGACACCTCTTTCTTTTTGCGGGCCGCGAGATGGATGGCCTCCTTGGTCTTAAAGGAGTGTAACTTGACGAGGACATCACAGGGCCTTTTCCGCCTTCCGAGCTGCAGCCCCCCCACTCGGTGCGCCCGATCGAGTTTGAGCTTCAGCTGCGTGGGGGCCAGGATCTCCGCAAATAGGCCCGTCACAAATGCCTCGATGTCCGGTCCTTCCGCCCCCTCTTCCAAGTCACGGATCCGGACGTTCTCCCGCCGAGACCTGTTCTCCAAATCCTCCGCCTTCAAGGTTACCTGCTGGAGTTGGATCCGGACAGCCTGCTGGTCTTCCTGCAGCCGGGCCACCTGGGTCGTGAGATCTTGGTTCCGTTCCTCCACCTCCAACACTCTAGTACCCACGGCATCTACATCTTGGCGCATGGTCGACAGCTGTTCCTTAATGTCCGCTTTCAACTGGTCCATGGAGGACCGTAAGTCCCTTTTGATCTCCTGACACAGATCCGCCTTAAAATCACGTAAAGTGGCCACCAGATCCTCATGTGTAAGGGCCATATTCTGTGGCTGTTCCGCGTCAGCAGTGGGGTTCGTCTTATCAGCGGCGGAAAAGTATCGGGAAACCTTGTTGGCACTCTTCTTGGGCGGCATAAGGGTAGCGAACCACTCTGCGTGCAGTCTCTGGGCTCTGTTATGGGCAAGTCAAGTCGGGGAAGCCTCAGGTGTCTCCGCTGCCCCCATGCTGCACTCTCCTGTTGGGCAAGAAATCCCCCACTCAGCATGCCCTGAGCGCCATCTTTACTTCAGGCGGCGCGCGCCTCCATCCAGTAATGCCCACTTCGTGTCCTTATGCCCCCAGATCCGCCGCTGCAGGGCCCTGGTCTTGATTCGCTGTAGCGCTTATGCTATCACCCCCACTCGCCGGCCGCGCTCTTCCACGCTATGCTAACCGATGTCCCCACCGTGCTGCCGCCATCTTAGGGTCAGGCGTGGGGCCTCCAGGCTTCCGTGACGCAGACCGGACCCCGTGGGCCCCCCAAGTGGAGACCGACCTGTTCTCCCGGGCCTGCGGGTGTTCCTCCTCTGGCGCCAGCCGTCGTAACCTCACACTCTGCAGCGGAAAGCGTAACCGCCGCCACCCGCCCCATTCATCCCGGTAAGTGGCCGCCAACCTCGGGAGCTCGGAGAATCAGCAGCAGCTTGTCCGTTGGTCTCAGGGCATAGCGGCAGCCCGTCCAAGAAGGAGACCTCTCCGGTCCGCAGCTCTCCCGGGGAAGCTCCGACACTCCGGCCGCATTCAGCCCGCCATCCTGCCTGGGAGCTTGGCGCCCATGCGACCCGTTCCGTTACTGTGCTCCGCTATTCCCCTTATCACTGGGGTCTCGGGTGTTCCTCGTGTCGTTCTCTCCCCGGACACCCGGTCCACGGCTCACCACATGTCCTCAAAATTCTCAAGGCAGTCGTCGGGGCCCGGAGCTGAAGCGGCTCACGTCCGCTCAGCCATCTTACTTGGCCACGCCCCCCAGGACGATACTTTTTACAGAATTTCGAATCCTTACCTTCTTTATGAATAAGACAGATAGAAGCTTCCAGGAAAGTACCACTTGCTGCACCAGTAGTACAAAAATACTGAAATAGATTAAAGAGTTTGGGACCGCCGCCGCCCGCAACCTCAGACAGTGGATCGACGACTGCGCCAACACCCTCGCCCCGCTCAAGAATCCGCCCAACAGCCACACCAGCAAGAAAGCCACCTGGTTCACCGAAGACCTCCAGGCCTCCAAACGAACATGCCGAAAACTGGAGAAGATCTGGCTCCACGAACGGACAGCGGACAGCTACGCCGCCCACAAGAGCGCCACCCGCAGTCACCATCACCTCATCAGATCCGCCAAAAGGGCCTCACTCAAAGACCGCCTAGACAACAACGCACACAACAGCAAAGAGCTCTTCAACATCGTGAAGGAACTCTCCAACCCCAGCTCCAACACCAACGACATCCAGCCGTCGCGAGACCTGTGCGACTCACTGGCCACCTTCTTCCACCGCAAAATCGCCGACATCCACGACAGCTTCAACACCACGACCGCCCCGGCAACCACCGAGACCACTGCCCCCACAACCACCAACCGCCTGCTCTCCTGGACCAACATCAACGACGAGGACACCAGCGAGATCATGAACACCATCCACTCCGGTTCACCGCTAGACCCGTGCCCTCACCACATCTTCAACAAAGCCAGTACAGCCATCGCGCCCCATCTCCGGAAAATAATCAACATCTCCTTCGAGACAGCAACCTTCCCGGAAAGCTGGAAGCACGCCGAGATCACCGCCTTACTCAAGAAACCCAAGGCAGACCCCAAGGACCTCAAGAACTTCCGACCCATCTCTCTGCTCCCGTTCCCCGCAAAGGTCACCGAGAAAATCGTCAACAAACAACTGACCCGCTACCTCGAGGAGAACAACATCCTGGACCCTTCCCAGTCCGGCTTCCGCAGCAACCACAGCACCGAAACCGCCCTCATCGCCGCCAACGATGACATCAGGACCCTGCTAGACAACGGAGAAACAGCAGCCCTCATCCTCCTGGACCTATCAGCCGCCTTCGACACGGTCTGCCACCACACACTACGAACACGCCTTCACGACGCCGGGATCCAAGAGAAGGCCCTGGACTGGACCACATCCTTCCTTTCCGGCAGAACACAAAGCGTCCGCCTCGCCCCCTTCCGATCCAAGGCCACCAAGATCATCTGCGGCGTACCCCAAGGCTCCTCCCTCAGCCCAACGCTGTTCAACATCTACATGGCACCCCTCACCCACGTCGCCCGACAGCACAACCTCAACATCATCTCCTACGCCGACGACACCCAGCTGATCCTCTCCCTCACCAAAGACCCTCACACCGCCAAAGCCCACCTCCACGAAGGAATGAAGGCCGTCGCCGAATGGATGAGGACCAGCCGCCTGAAGCTGAACTCGGACAAGACGGAGGTCCTCATCCTTGGTTCCAACCCTTCAGCCTGGGACGACTCCTGGTGGCCAACATCACTGGGAACAGCCCCGCCACCCACCGACCACGTACGCAACCTAGGGGTCATCCTCGACCCCACCCTCTCCATGACTAAGCAGGTCAACGCCGTTTCCTCATCCTGCTTCAACATCCTCCGAATGCTCCGCAGGATCTTCAAGTGGATCCCCACCGAAACAAGAAAAACAGTCACCCAGGCTCCTCGTCACCAGCAAGCTGGACTACGGAAACGCCCTCTACGCAGGAACGACGGCTAAGCTCCTGAGACGGCTGCAACGCATCCAGAACGCCTCTGCACGTCTTATCCTCGACATCCCCCGACGCAGCCACATCACACCCCACCTGAGAGACCTGCACTGGCTCCCTGTCAACAAGAGGATAACCTTCAAGCTCCTCACCCACGCACACAAAGCACTCCACAACTCCGGACCAGCCTACCTCAACAGACGACTCAGCTTCTACACCCCCACCCGCCAGCTCCGCTCGACCAGCCTCGCCCTCGCCACAGTCCCCCGCATCTGGAAAACGACCGCCGGCGGCAGATCCTTCTCCCACCTCGCCGCCAAGACCTGGAACACCCTCCCCACCAACCTCTGACAGACCCAAGACCTACTGGCCTTCAGAAGACTCCTCAAGACCTGGCTCTTCGATCAGTAGCAGCACCACCCCCCTCTTCCTTCAGCGCCTTGAGACCCTCGCGGGTATGTAGTGCGCTTTATAAGTGACATGATTGATTGATTGATTGATTGAAGTAAGAGACTAGAAAAATGTAAATAAAATTCTATGGAAAACTATCTGGGTCAGGGGATTTGTTTTTCTTTAATGAGCTTAGAGAGCTAGTGATCTCCTGGATTGTTATATCCGAATCTAGGGAGTCGAAATCAAGACCCGAAGATGAAGAGGGAGAAATACTGCTAAGATATGAGTCGATAAGAGGGGCCGGTGCTGGTGACTCCAGAGTATATAGGTTTTCGTAAAAGGAAGCAAATTCATCCAAAATGTCATGGTCTTTAAAAAGAAGTTTCCCATCCGCTGACTGGATAGAATCTATCAGAGTTCTTTCTTTTCTGGACTTGAGGTAGTTAGCTAAAAGAGATCCAACTTTATTGCGGCCTCCATAGTATCGGACGCTACTACGAAGTAGAATAGAAGAAGCATTGTCTGTAGAGATCTTATTAAATTCCAGCTTTGCATGAACAAGCTGCTGCAGAGTGGAATCTGATGAGGAGGTATAAAATTGATGCTCCAAGAGTTGAATATTATCGAGTAGGGCTTTGTGTTGAGTAAGGGTATGTTTCTTTTTCCTAGAAACAAAATCAATGATGAAACCTCGGGCAGCAGCTTTAAAAGCGTCCCACACCAAGGCAGGAGAAACGGATGGATCTTCATTAAAAGAAAAGAATTCTTCCGCAAAAGAGGTAAAAGAAGAAGAAAAAGCTGGATCCTGTAAAAGGAAGTTGTTAAGTCTCCACCTGGAGGACTTGGGTTGTGGAGGAAGTACATCAAAATCAGCAATCACCGGAGCATGATCAGAAATCAAAATAGGTTCAATCGAGGATGAAATGAGATTTTGAGCCAAAGGTTTAGGCAGGAAAAGATAATCTAATCGGGTTAGGGAGCTGTGTGGAGGGGAGAAAAAACAAAATTCTGTTTGGTCGGGGTTACTTAATCTCCAAGCATCTACGAGATGTGTATGTGTGATGGTACTATGAAATTGTTTATGAGCTTTGTGGGGGACAAAACGCACCTGGGACTTACTGTCAATAAAGGGGTCCATGATCTGGTTGCAATCGCCACCAAGGATAAAAAATTCATCCTTGTGTTGCAAGCATTTATTCGTAATAGTAGGCCAGAAGGTATAATCTGGTTGAGTTGGACCATAAATATTAAAGACAGTTAAAGAGATATTATCATTAATAAGTAATTTAACTAAAATCCCTCTACCATCTGTGTCAATTTCTTGTGATACAACAGAACATTCCAACTTTTTATTGCATAAAATACTAACACCATTCTTCTTTGTAGTGGTAGGAGAAACAAGAACAGAACCAACCCAATTGCGTTTAAGTTTAAGAGCCTCAGCCTCTGACAAGTGGGTTTCCTGTAATAAAGCTAAATCAGGATTATAGGAGGCTAAATGGGAAATAATTCTCTGCCTTTTTATAGGGTTAATAAATCCTTTTACATTCCAAGTAACAACTCCGAATGGAAAAAGTAGTCAATAAATATAGAACAATAGAACCAACAGCAATGCTACATTGAGAGATATATGAAATAACATGACCAACAATAAAAGTTATAAGAAAATGAAATAGTAAAGAAAAAAGAGAAAGTTGTAGAAAAAAGAGAAAGAAGAAATAGAAAAAGAGGATAGGAAAGAAGAAAGAAGGAAGAAAGGAGATATAAAGAAAGAAAGGGAAAAAAGAAAGGTAAGTAGATTGAGGAGTAAGAAAAGACAGTACATGTCAACAATTGATACAAATAAGAGTATAAATGAAGAAAGTAAGAACTGACGACTGTAATACGTACCTTTTGGGGACAAACAAGAAGGAATATGCGAGGAGTAGCGACACACAGAAAAAGATGACACAATCAACCGGGGAGGAGGCACCACAACGGGAAATCATACAAGACGAGTAGGAAACGAATAGAAAAATATCTCAAAAGGAATACCTGCAGACATGTGAAGGGAGAGAAAAATAAAAAATAGGATTAACATGTTGTAAAAACAATCCTTAAGTATAACCTGCAAAGAAAAGCAATATGAGAGTCAAAATGAATCCAACATTTCTATGTTAAGCAAGAAGAAAGTCACGGTA
Organism: Calotriton arnoldi; assembly: GCA_963921515.1. Lineage (NCBI taxonomy): Eukaryota > Metazoa > Chordata > Amphibia > Caudata > Salamandridae > Calotriton > Calotriton arnoldi. Next base: position 24,227 of record CAWUFW010022291.1, on the reverse strand, counting down.
TGAATGACGAAGAAGAAGAAGAAGGACCAGAAGTTTCCATTGATGTTGTGGAGTGTGACTGGATAAATTTCCTCAAGTCTGCCGGATCATCAAAGGTGGAAGTGTTATTTTGGAAAGTAACCTTGAATAAGCATGGGTGAAATAGTCCATAGCGAGCACCAAGCACACATAAAGGTGGGCGAAGATCCAAGAAGCCTTTTCGACGTTTAGCTGTTACTGAGGAAACATCTCGAGAAATTAATAATTTAGAACCAAGCCAAACAAGCTGTTTTTTATGTTTAGCTGCATTTAAGACCTGAAGAAGATCCGTAAATTTCAAAAATAAAAGAATCACACCCCTTGGTTTTGCAGGAGCAGATATAGAAGACAAACAAGGACCCAGCCTATGAGCCCGTTGAATGTTCAAATTTGTAGTTGAAGGAAGGTCAAGAAGCTTTATGAGAAAGGTGTTGAAGAAATCAACAGGCTCACTACCCTCCAACCCTTCAGGAAGGCCATATAAACGGAGATTGTTGCGCCTATTTCAATTTTCAAGATCTTCTGCTGATTTCTTCAGTGAGATGACTTCCCTTTCTAAGGCAACCAATTTAGTGGATACATTTTGGAGGTCATCGACATGTTGCTCCACTGCGGTAAGACGAGATTCCATAGATGACCATTTAGTATCCAGAACTTGTAAACGGGAATTGGTTTCCTCAATAAATGGACCCAGAGCGCGAATTTCCTCAAAACCCATGTCCAAAGATATTGGTGAAGCAGACTTTGGTGGAGAGGGAGGGTCTTGTTTAAGACGCTTGTTGGCAGAGGCTGGAGTCTGCGATTTGACTGAAGAAGTTGGCGAAACCGTCAATTTTGAAGAGCCAGATTGCGCCATTTTGATATTTCTGTGAGAAGTAAATTCAGTGTGAGAGGAGTCGGACACAGGAGTGTGAGCAGTAACTCTCTTGTTAATTATTAGCAATTTCTTACTCCTACCCATATATCAAGGGAAGGAGACACTTCGTTTAAACAAGAAAGACCACAAATAAACTCCGCACAGTCCATAAAGAAGGTTCCAGAAAAATTCTGCACAAGAGGCTCTAATAAAACAGCAAAACCTCTCCTGGTCCAGAGAAGAATTAATAAAGCTGACAAAAGCAGGTACAAAACATAATTGTAAAGTCAGTTATTGCAAATGCAGTGTACCTGAAGAGAAATAAAGCCTCATTAATGCAGGAAACAAAATGGCGGCTGTAGGAGAGCTGCAGTAGTCTGAAGCATGTTCACTGAAGAAAAGGAGAAGAATCCATTGAAAAACGGAAGCTAATCGCTGTGGAGTACTTCCGAAGTGCAAAACGCTTTGTTTCACGAAGAAAACGATGTCGGAATCGCGGTAAAACCCGCAGCACTTCCCGCCGCGATGCGGAGCTCCGGGCTAAGCGGCCATCTTGTTTTGCGCCGCGCGCGTCCTCCCCATAATAGCACATCTTTAACACAGAAAAAACCAACATTCTGCAGTTCTTGTCTTTTCTTATAGCAGACTTCATATTGAGAGGCATTGTGGTTGCATGTGTGGCTCCCACAGTCTCTGGATAGGCAACCCCCTGCATGCATATAGCATCGGGATACGCAGCTTGGTGACACAGGAGATTCTTTTCGCCCAGTATCAGCCTCCCCCACAGGTTCCATAAGCTTGGTCAGAATATCCCCCCATAGCATTAAGTCGTCCTCCACCTTTTTGTCTGTACGCACCTCTCTCATTTGTCTTTCTTCCGCTAGCGCCCATTCCCTCATACCGTTTCGCCAGGATACATATGTGGACGCTCTGGGGGACAACCAGTGCATCGCCAGCCAGCACTTGCCCAGCATCAAGCCCAGAAAGGCAAATCTGTATCAAACTTTTCCTTTTTTTGGGTGCGGTATGAGCCCCAACAGGCAATGATTGATTGTACTTTCTATGCAGATGTTAGCTGTCCTGATCAACTTTGTCACCACACTAGCATCGCTGATGACATCCCACTTACATTACTCAATAAACTGATATACGTAGTTTGTACTCGGTTGGGCCTGCACAATCATTTATTATACAAAGAGCATGGCTCGCAAGAACATATTGGCATCAGAACGAACATCATTAATGGCACTGAATTATTCTGTTAGCACATGGCATGGCTTGCAGCTATACCCTGTTGCATAGCATACATAGAGCACAACCTGTGACCATGACACTTGTGTACACCTGTCCAGAACAACTGCTCTTTCAAACGTCATATGCAATGATATCGATTATCTATGACATGTGATGTCACCAGGTATGTCATCAATGGTGGCATTTGTGTTATAATTTGTGATGACACGTGCAAGGTCTTGAACCTTTGACTGCATGGGGGAGGCTATGCCTGCATAGCTGCCAGCCCTGTAAGCAACATATTCATGGCAAGGCTTTCAGTCACCCCATGTGTGTAAGACACACACGACCTGGCCCTTGGCTTTGTTCTGCGTGTACCTCACTGGTGTAATGGCCGGCAGCTATGCGTTATTTGGAGTACACTTCCACTTTACAATAAAATTACTCACTGAATGAAGTAATAAAATTGAGCAATCAGAAAACGGTCTTGTGTTATTCAATTTAGAAATCATACCTGCATGCACATGACTGATTTGCACCTCACCTGATACAAAAAACAGCCATAGAAATGCTATGCAAATGTAATTGATTGGCTGGACAGAATTTGAAAGAAAACAGACTTATATTTTACATTTATATTAGCATTCATTAAAATAGTAATTTGCCATTGTGAGGCAGATAGCTTAGAGTATTCCCATGCTCTGTAGGGATAGGATTGCTCATTAGTCTGACATATTTAACGAGATGATGCTTTGTAGAATTGATCGAACTTGAAGTGTGTCATATCCCTGGGAACATCAAAAGTGCCTAACATGCTAATGCAATTGAAAACATTCCGTCTTAATGAAACTACTGAATTTAATCTTAAAAGAAAATTATTTGTAAGTGCAAAAGAAAAGTCATTAGCACACAGAAACAGATTAATTCAATGTCTATATCGACTTAAAAAATAATTGTTCAACCAACCTGCCGGATGGATAATTGTTTCCATTGCTCAGGTATGCTTGACTAAATTTTCATAGAATTCCTATAGGTCTTGTTCGCAACAAGATTGTCTCTGATTAAGGCCCAAGGATACTGACCAACAGCCAGTGATTAAATGCACACAACGCGCGCATAATTCCCAAGCAAGGGACTGTGTGAATCTATGCAAGTATGCCACGCCACTGTATTATGCATCATACCCTGTGCACAAATAATACATATCTGTAATCTTGTAAATATCTGGTTTTATTTATTTACTGCATACATCTTTTATAAATCCTCATAAAAATAGTTTATTACTCACTCTCCAGTCATAGCTTCGTCCTTAGTTTTTCTGCCCCACAGTAAAGACCCTCCATTTCGTTGGGCGCCAGTGTATTTGCTCCTGGAAATCGTGAAAGATGGAAAAATGACGTTCGCTTGCAAACTTTCCCTATTTCTCCTGAAAGCTATGATTACTACACATAATTCACAAAGAATTCTTAATGTGAGTTTTCACGTTACAATCATGATTTTCGGACCCATTTGAAGCTGTTTAAAAAAAATATCCAACTTCATGTTAATCATTCATGTACTCCATCACTTGACACCATTGCTGGACTAGGAGAGTTTGTGGTGCGGCGAAAGGTACAGAATTGATGTGGTAGGTCAGAGAGTTCAGTGGAAGATGATCGTGCATGCTTGACCAGATTGCAAACTACTCCTAGTCAGACTACCCTGGAAACAGGCAGTGCTAATGACTGGTATTTTTATGATTTTAATCGTGACTAATGAGTAAAGAGTAAAGAGATCATGTTCTCCACCATCCCTTAATTTGAGCCACATAATTGCAGGGGTGGACAGAACTCGCGGAGTTTCACTTTCCGCGGAATTCCACGGAGTTACATGACAAGTTTGCAAGATTCAGCAGAGTTCCGCGAACAGGCGGAATTAGGCACATCGCGTTGCTTGCACTGATTTTAATCTCCGGGAGCTCGTTCTGCACTGAGAAATCAGCATGAACGGCACCATGCGGCACCCTAGAGGGTGCTGCTTCTTCAGATGATTTTGCTGCTGCTTGAGCAGATCTTCTACTCATGCGTCAGCCTTCTGACGTGAACGTTCACGACCGCCCGCGATGAGGAAATCTCGCTGGGTACCCTCCTAGTGACCACGAATCTCGCTCGCCAACCTACCGTTGGTGAGCCACATGTGAGAAAAAACTCCACCACATGGCAGTTGGCGGAAGTTGGCCAGAACTCTATATTACACATTGGTCAAAACTCTGCCGGCGGAGCTGAATGTATTGTTCACCCGATATAATTGCCATTGTCACAACTTATTCCCAGCATGCAGTATCTAAAGTGCCACCTGACTGTACCGATGGATAGAGCAACAGTTTTTGCATAAAGCTGCTTCCCAAATTTGGAAGGATCACATATAGGTCAATTAGTGTTGTGATATCTTAAAAACTAGTAAATTAAGTTATGTCATTTGCTGTCACAAATGCCAACAATGTGTAGGCTTACAGGGCCTGATACACAAAGCTAATTCTAAACCTAAGTGGCATACAGTTGCCAACAGCAGCATTTACGAGTGCAAATTCTACTTTGTTATTCACAAAACATGTATTTGTACCTGTAAATGGATTTATTCATACCTCAAATTACTCTAACAGTGTTAGGTGGTCCATAGTGGGACACATTCAAAAGTTGGAGAACACAAGAAAGTTTTTAGATGTTCACAAAACCTTTGTAGGTTGCTTCATACCCTGGTTATTGTTTTAGAAGAAATTCTGTAAGGATGAAAAAGAGGAGGGACACCACCAAAATCTTTCGGTGTATGAGAAAAATGTTCCCAGCTGAGAAACAAAAAGAAAGCAAGTTAGGAAGTGCAAAGGAACTAATATATTTATTTTTTATATTTGTAAATTTACACCTGTTGCATGTGTGAATTGTTATACATGTGGGTGCTTCTTGGATTCTTTGTAAATTCCAAGAAAAATACGCTTTTTTCATAGAAGTAACTCTACAGGAGGGGGATTCTGATTTTCTCTCTGAATGGCCCTTCGCTTGCATTACTTATGGGCAATCTTCATTCTGCTGAGTCTTGCCTTCCACATCCCTGTCCAAAAGTGTGATGGGGCCTGACTCGCAGAGACAGGCACAAGAAAGCCATAAAACAGACAAAAAATAACTCCACTTCAGTAGGAGGGATTAGGAGATCATCTTCCTGTCTTCTTCCTTTCTCACTGTGAGTGAGCCTCCTGGGTGCTTAATTGCCTACACTAGAAAAGGTAAGGTAGGTTCCCCCTTCTTTTTAGAGAGTCCTGCTATAGAGAACACAAGGGAGTGGATCAGTTATGGGGTTGCTGTGCATTTATGCAAGCAGCACTTAGCAAAGGGATCTAAAGACTAAGGTGAGTGTGTTTTGCGGATATTCTCTTTGTGAATTATTTCTGATATTCTGAGACTACAATTTTCACTGACTGTTCCCATAATAAGTGCATGCAGTCCTTCACCTTCTCATAAACGCTCCTCATAACAAAGGCATTACAAATTGAAGGATAGGTTTACTGCTCACGTAAGAGGCACGAACATCATGATTCAAAGACTTGTGTTCACCAGCTCACTCCTACTGTCTCTCTAGATACTGCTGCTATACGTCAAATGATTCAGGAAACAGTACATTATATTTTTGAGAGAGGCTTTCCAATACTTGGCCTAAGCCTAGTTAGGCTACACATCATGGTCAGACAGATATTCAGGTAGAAGACGAGGTGGGGATTCAGATTCTGATACTGAGGTAAAAAGCCAATACACTAAAGTCCTGCTTATATGAGATAAGCAGAGCCAAATTCATGTATCAAATTCTCAACTGGCCCCATGATCCTACACTAAGTTTTCCCTCGTGCAGGAAGACCGGACCCGATTTTACCAGCTGGTAATTCTAGCTGGTAAAATCACAAGAGGCTTAGGCTTGTAGAGAAGCTAAGCATCACCCCCTCTCCACCCCATCTTTTTTTTCAGAAAAGGGGAGCATTCAATTCTCCCCTGTGGCACAACAAATCTTCCCCTTTCCTACTCTTCCTGATTCATCCCCCTATCCTTGCCCGGACAGAATCCGCAGTTCACATTTACCACCTGCTCAGAGCAAGTGGCCAATGTGGTCCTTAAACCCCTCAGAAAGGAAATACTGTGCATAGCATCACATTTTTATTCTGTGTAAATGTAATTACTTCAGTGTAATTGGAGTAAATCGGTAATTCCGCATTACTCCTGTGATGTGGAATTTCTGATTGTAATGCCATAATGCCATGTCGCTTAACCGATTCTCCCGTTCAGGGAAAATGGGACAGCTGGCACCGCGACATGCACTGAAACAACACGAGAGCATGAACGCTTGTGTTCGCTCGTTTGGCAAACGTGATCAGAACGTTCAGCGGTCATTTTGAGAAAGTGAGCTGCAGTACAATAACTCTGAGAGTCAGGGAGCAGCATTTTGAGTAGAATTATACTCAAGCGGCTGAAAAAACAGCTTGAAATGAATTTTCAAGTTGAAATTTTACCCAAATGGACTGTTAGGGTATTTATACAGCGCAAAATGCATTTTAAAAAACAAAACAAGAAGGAAGTACTATGGAGACTGGGAGGCTACTGTACCCACAGTACCAACTTTCTCCTCCGGGCCTGACGACTCCTCCCTCTGCTTTGTCCAGCCCTTGGTCACTTTTGATGTGATTTTGGAAGGAAACTACCACTCTCACTTTGTTTGCAATCCCTGCTGTATCCGTAATGACCGCCTAAGAGAGAAATCCTTGTTGTTGAGCATATTGATCTGAATAAGGTTTTTTTTTACCCTTCTATTTCTTTCATGAAGGAGGACATCCACTACTTTCCTTGTTAAAACCAAACAACGTCAAAATCCTCCACTGCAACGGACAGATGGAGGTAAGTAGGATCGAGACGAGAAAGAGAAGACTCAGGGTAATAATTATTGCCGGTAAGTATTCTGAGCCTTACCACTTTGTTTTTCTTCTTCATCCCATTCATAAAGTGTGAGGACATAATAGGTTATATTGTATGCATCAGTATAACTCACAACCACAACATTTATTCTGCACCTGTGAAAATGTTATGACAAGCAAAAGAAACAAAATTAGAAAGTGTCTACCCTTGGAACAGTGGAAGTGAAGCATCGTCAGAATTTATCACCTGAAGTCTGATGTGGCTAAAAAGAGAATAAGGGGAAACTTAAGTGATCACCCAAAAAACATAACTAATAGGAAAACCACCACAACCAGCAGGACCACAGCGAAAGCGAACTGGTACCTCTGCACCCAGCTTTCACACTATTTCAACCACAATATCAGCAACATTTACAGCAACTTGTACCTCCAGCTCGACCACCATTGCATCCCTCCTGCTCAGTTAGACAAACTTCCTGGATCCTGCCATGACCTTATGACCCATCATCAATATGGCAGAAACCACGGTGACCATGTCAACCATCTATTCAGTAGCTCCATTGGATCCCCACTCACACTTCATCTTCACCAAAGAGCTGGCACTATCTGCACAGCCCTGACCCTGATACTCTACAACTCCATCAGCACAACCACTTTTCTGGATGCCTGGAATCAAGCCACAATACTCCCCCTCTTGGGGTACCCATAGGAGTGTGGTTACAGTATGTCAATGGTCAGTCGGGTGGCTGCTTTGTTATTTCCATCTAAATCTGAGGAACGTGAAAGGGGTGTTTATCTTCAAACACGTCCTAACAATTTTTGCATTTTTGATCCGTTCCATTTCACTATTTATTGTTTTTTTACTCTCTTTGTTTGGAATGCAGCTATTGTTTAGGCAGATCACTTTCCTATCCTGTTCCACCGATCCCTGTCCGCCCTCTCCCACCACAATAATAACAACTAATATTGCACGGCTTTCTTGCCTTCAACACACCAGCATCACCACGGCCAGTTTAGAAAGGAATGGTTGGAGCTTTTTTCAGACATACTTGTAATGACATTTACATACAGAAGCTGAGGTTTTGGATAATCTGCATAAAAAACTTTAATTCTTTTTGGTTAGATTGTTTCAATAGGTACACCTTTGTACACAGACAAAAGGATAGGAGAGTTTATTTAGCATTCTGATAAATACTCTAACAGAATTCTGCCACTCATTGATGGAAGGAGACTTAATTTTGATATTCTAATGTGCATAGTACATTGCATCTGGGAAATAAACTCCATCTGCCCTGCGTTGCATAAATGATCTCTCTGGCACTGGCTCATTTCCTGGCACAATACAATTACGTGTGGGAGATGATGTCATTGGCTTGCAAACTCTGCTTACCTTTTCAGCTGAGCAAAGATTTTTGCCAGTGCTTTTATTGTGAAATGGGCTCGCCGTTATCAAATGAAGCTGATGATCTTCATATCTGTTAATAACACCTTGCAGAGGTACGGCCAACATGCTTATCAATAGTATTATCTGCATCATTATCATTTATCTATAGATTACTAATCAAATGCACATGTACTATCTGCTGCTACAGCCCAATGCAAAATACTCAAACAAACATACTCTGAAGCAGAAAACTGTTCATAATTATAATTTACATCTTTACAAGAATTACAGCTAAGTAGAATATTACAATATTACATTTAGAGCTGTCTCGGTGCATACAAATGACATCATAGAACTCGACAGCACCCCCACTGAGCATCTCTTCCCTCTCCCTGCTGTGGTGCAGGAACACTCACTTTAATGTAATCAACACTTTATTAAGGTTATGCTTGAAGCAGTGCCCTAATGAGTTTCCAACCACTTGGCATAGCAAAGTATTCCACTAATAACAGTGCTTATCTTAACACCTAACCTGACATTTGTGCATCTTCCATTATACATTTGTATTATCTTTTCCCAAAAATGTTCAATATTAACATATCATTTACAAACATAAATTAGATGTAAAAAATTCAGGGTTAATATAAAAAAGCATTTTAGATAGCTCATTACAGCAACATATTATTTACAGTTAGTAACAGAAGCTAAAAATGCATGTTTTCATACCTACAGTCATGCGTTTAGATAGAATTTCTTAATTACGATTGTTACAGCTGCAAGGCTTTGTTACCTCATCACTTTATGAGTGCCATGCTTAAATCAGAACCCCCATTGCTCATCCTCCAGTATCAGTTATTCCAGATAATATTAGAATAATAATTACCTTTCACTAAAATATTCAGTTAAAATTAAAGCATGGCATGGATATTTTGCATTTAAAAACAATGCCGCCAATTCGCAAAGGCACATGAGAGTACGTAAAAGGGTATTGCTGAAGTACTTTTTTACATACTCTAACATGTCGTTGTGAATTGGCCCAATAACATCAAAAATGGGAATAAATTGGAACATTCAGAGAATATTCATATATAATAAATACACAAAGAAAGGATCATGTCTTTTACTAATCTGGAGTTGGACGTTTAGGTAGAATCAAAGAGTATATATAAAAGATTATTACTATAGTCCCCACATCCCGTACTCCCAAATGCTTTTGTGAATCGCCTCAAAATGTTTCTGTGCAGGTTATGAACAAATACAGAGCAGCTCACTGTTATCCACTCCACTGAAGACTCACAATCTATAAGAAGCACATTTCATGCTAGATGTGGTTTTAAGACGCGCATGTCTTAATGTGGGTTTACCAATTTCAAAAAGTTACCTCTTACTGCTATAAGAACATTTCATCCTCAGATATTGTTCAATCATTAAGAGCTTTCTGCTCCCACTCCTAACCTATTATCATCAAGCCAATTTTGGTACATTGTATAAGCAAACTAAAGGCCAGTTTAGAATTAAAAATGTTTCAACCACATAAAACAATCATCAGCCAAGTTTAATAACCTGCCCTTAAATATAGATTTTACAACTCCAGTGGTAAACCTCTTCTCTAAATAAAATTTGCAAGCCAGAGTTTTACCTAATTCCAGACTGGTGATCCTACTGTGGGTTTTTCATGGAAGGTCAACACAAAATATCCACACCTTTCTCTTTGTTAGTAAAAGTTATCCCTCAACTAGCCCCAATAAATGACTGTTAACTACATGCTCCCGCCATTATGGGCCTGCGACTCAGGGGAGGTCCCATTAGGAAAGGGTAATTAACAATCATTATTGCAAAGAAGGTCATAAAAAAAAGGAGGATAACCAATGTGGTGAAGGAAGGACAGCTTTTCGTTTTTGCATAGTCCTAGTTTCTCCGAAGGTGCTACAAAAATAAAAATAAAACTATCTCTTTACCCTGCTATGGAATGTGTGCTCTACCCCATGCCTTGCTACAAAAAGCGATCAACCGCAAAAGTAGTGAAACATGTTTGTTGTTCGCAGATAAGGAAATCTGAGCTCCATCAGCACAGCATTCAGGTTCTACTTCAGCATAAGTTAAGCAGCCACTGCGAGGCCAAACCTGACCCCCGAGGACAGGGCACATGCCGTACAGCGGAGGGATGTTGGGAGGTGGCAGACATTAAATAATTACTTTGCATGCCTCTATCAGTGGCTATTACCAGCAAGGACAACATTCCTATAGTCTAGACAGCTCTGAGCATTCTAGTCTAGGTGCTAGTGTTTATTAGAACGGAAAGTTAAACCAGTTCTTGTCTTTCTATTTCCCCCTGTTTTTTAAGAACATTCTACCCTTGGGTGACGGTCTAATAGCCTTATAGCCCTTCTGCCTTGGGCTGTACAGACTGTTAAATGCCCTCTCCCACGTCATAGGCCTTCTCCTGCAGCTCAAGCCTAAACCTCGAGAAGAGGTCTTTAACAACCATTGTAGTCCTCAGCATAAGTGCTTTAATAGACCAGTGGAATATTTGGAGCTCCATTTAAGACATTGAAAAGCACTAGTGAAATAATTATCCTTAATTATTTATTTTGCATTCATGTGTTTTTGAGTGTAGGGCAGGCTTATTGAGAGTGAGATCACAATACAATGCTCACGTAGATCCTCTAAGTTCCAATTCATACTAAGCTTGTTGTTTGCTTGAGAGTTACCCGAGTCTATCTTTAGCTGGGAGCTATAAGATACATAAAATTGATAACTACATGAAAAAAGATTTATAATTTTATGAACAAGGTTGTAGCCATATTTATTACCATTGCAAGCTTTGTGAAATGTGTTTTTCTGTAACACGTATAGTATACATATATTTGCTCATGTATGCAGGTGAGATAAACTTTTCAACATGTGGAGGATGGGCAAATCCCTGAACCTAACTCTAGGAAAACAGGCAATCAATGATTCGAAATATATTGAAATATAGTTATGCGAAACACATCCAATGACTGTTGCACCTAAAGACCTTGATGAATTAGATTGATTCAGAATATTTTTAAAAGATTATTCTCAGAATGTCTGAAGATTGGTGCAACTGAAGAACCTGAGTATATATGCATAAATGATGTGATGTAGTAACGTTTTTTGGTAGACATTTCTTGCAGGCAGATCAAGCAATGTTTTGGTGAATTTCTAAATTCCAAGATCTATCTATCATAGATTAGGAGAATACAGATGAACAATTTGTTAACATGAGTAGAATAGAGGGTAATCAAAATCAAAAATTTGCTATCGCGCATATGTCTTAAATCAAGAATGAACATAAATTATAATATTTAGTGATTAAGTACAGATAATAATGTTGACTTTGCTCACTGAAATAATCTATTACTTTTCAAATGGGATACAGTGCATATATTAGGGGAAGGATCCACTATATAATTCTTTGTGTTAATGCTCAGTGGTTACATTTGCTGTTACCTGAAGGCCATGGTTTGGATACCCAGTAAGGCACATTCAGCTTTTCATCCTTACGAGGTTGGTAAATTGCCTCAGCAGTTCTTTTTCAAGGAGTTGCCTCAATAAATATGGAAATAGTCTTGGTTTGTGGACCAGTTGTACTGCATTTGTATTACATTTTAGTCTATTTTGGAAATTCTGAAGTATCTCTAAATTCTCTGAAAATAAATCTTGAAATTCTTCACAAAGTTGATTGATTTTTTTCTACCAGAAGGTTTACTGATACTGGGTGTAATGTGGGGTACATTTGAGCATGGGTGCATGCTGCACAAGTTGGAGATCCTCCAGCAGTAGGCTTCTTAGTCCATGGTGAACATGCTAGAGTTCACCATGCCCTACTCCCTCGCTTTCTATGTTGCTATTGCTCTCTGAGGTAATGAGAACAGATGGAGAGTGATGGAATCAACAAAGAATCTTTGACTGGTCTAACCTGTAATTCTTGACTTCAGAATCTAGGAAATGTTAGACAACAAAAAAAAGAAGCAGATCTACAGAGTTGTTCTACTTTGTATTGCAAGTTTTGCATAGTGATTTATGCCCCTGAAATGGAACAAGAGCACCTCTGGATCCTCAGATAAAAAGTAACCCTGTTTGTTGTGCATTGTTGTTGTGTGGTCTATGTCAAAAACATTGGGTATCATGCGAGAGTGTCGGAACTGTGTTACAATCATTCATAGCAAACGTGGTTGTGCTTAAGCATGAACTGAAGTAGAGAATTACCTCATGAAGACTCATAGTCAAGGCGATAAGGCAAGCAGTCTGCTGGCGTGCATGATTAAACCCCTGCACACTCACATTGTGCTGACTTCTATCAGGGACCCATCGGGCCACCTAATGGATACACACATGGATATTAACACAGCATTCTTGAATTTCATGATCTATATCAGAAGATCACTGACCCCTCACCCAACATTAAAGCAGATTTTTTAAGGCAGATCCACTAGCTTCACCTGACCCTTGACCAATGGGCTAGGATAGATGCATCCAGTACAGAGCAGGAAGTCAGGAGTGTGCTCTTGGAGCTAGTAACGGGGAAGTTCCTGGCACCAATGGGATCCCCATTGAGATTTACTCCTTGTTCTCCCCCTTACTGTTGCCTAGACTAGCAACGTTGTTCACTTGTATGTATGATGAGGGTTGACCGCCTCCCTCGACTGGTGAAGCCCTCATTACTTCTATCCTGAAGACTGACAAAGATGCTGTGGATAAGTCCTCTTATAAGCCCCTTTCTGTTCTTAATGCTGACTATAAAGTCTATTGGCAACCAGAATACTCCCTAAACTTGATCTTCATAGATTAATGTGGGTTTGTTCCGGGGTGCAGCACTTCCCTCAATATCAGATGTTTATTCTCTAATCTTGACTATGCACCCCCTTGTTATCCCAACTCAGCCTGTCTTGCCTTCGACCTAGAACAAGCATTAGCCTCCCTTGATTGGACATATATGCACTCAGTCTTGAGCAAGTATGGCTTAGCCACATGCATCACTACCTGGGATCAAAAGTATACTCCAACCCTACAGGCCGGGTCAAGATAGGCCACTGTGCCTTGGCCTCCTTTAATGTACACATAGGCACATGGCAGAGGTGCCCCCTCTGCCATTTGCTATTTGCGTTTGGCTATCGAACTAATCATATAGTTGCTTCATGGGACATGGGCAGCCCTGAGCATCCCAATGTCTGAGACCATGCACATGGTCTCGCTTTATGCAGATGATTTGCTTATCTACATCAGAGATATCTTGTCCGATATGACCAGGATGGAAGAAATCATGCAGCAGTTCCACCAGGTCTCTGGACTCAGAATCAATGGGAAAAAGTCCTATATCTTACCTGTAAGCATGGGCACCATTCCTAGACCGCTGTGTACGGGATTGCGTGCCTTGCGTTGGTCACCAGACTGCCTCAATTACCTTGTGTGAAGATTTACCACTCTGATGTGGACAACACCGAAGGTAATGTGGGTGCAGCAGTAAGTTTGCTGTAAGATAAAATTCTGAACTACATTGCACCTCTCAATGGTACCTGTAGCGTTACCCAGATCCTTTTTTAGAGGCTTGGACCAGCCACTAGGAAACCTATTATGGGACACAGGATGAAGGAGAGTGCCCTTTCCAGGCTCCAGTTACCTATTGATAGAGAGGGTTGAGAGTCCCAGACTTTGAGAAATTCTACTCTGCCGCGACACATTATTCTCACTCAGGAATAAATGGAGACTGATATCAGCAGAGCATTTAATGATAAAGAGTGGGTAAGAGTGCTACAATATCCGCATAACGTTTTGCACAACTCTAGATTTCAGCTGATACAATTATATGTGTTACACAGAGCATACTTTACCCTAGCCAAGATTGGTAACATCTTTCCTAAAGTCCCCCCTCATTGCCCTAGATGTTACTCACACAAGGTTGTTTGTTTTCACATGCTATGAACTTGCCTTGTGGTCACTCAATACTGGGGACGTGTCACAGCAACCCTCTTCGTTAGCACAGGGATGTCTAACCTGCATTCCCCTGAGGTGTGTCTGCTGGGAATTTTTAGACGATCTGAACCGGATAGGCCATTGGCGCAATTAATTGATTTCACTTTCCAACTTGCCTTACATAATGTCAACATTGCATGGAAAAGTGCTCCACTTGCACCTCCTTCCCATGCCCAGTGGCATGGTACGATCATACACTTGTCGACACCTGAGAATCACTAACTGCACACTGTAGAATTAAGGGGTCTGCACAAACACTCAACAGTGCACAGTTGGGAAGAACTTATAGCACAATTCCAAGTACACTTTAAAATTGATAACAGACCCCCTTTAACTCAGCCCTGCAATGCCTGGATAGGCTCTTTGTACACCTCAGACGTACAATATAGGTCCCGTCAGTGACCCCGCCCTGTGCTCCATGGGCTCAGTCCCTTGTGCTGCAACTGCAACCTTGATGATTCTTTCGCCCGCCTCGAGTAATGTAAGGACGGCATCCTGCATCTCTGTGCGGTTTACATGTATCCTCTACCCCCTTCTCCCCCCACCCCTCTTTTTCTTCTTGAGCAGCTAAGATCGCTCACCTTCTCACCCTACACTGTCTGGATTACATAGCAGAAGACTGGTCCCAGTTCTAACATTTGATAGGTACCTGGTATATCAGATGTTGTTTTTCTTATTTCTTAGTTTTCGAGTTCTGATTTTTGTGGAGGGTGGGATTATTATAAGGTATATATATATGTGTTGCTTTTGTATTTAAAAGCGAAAAGACATTGTAATGTTTCTGGTGCCATACATTTATGAGCAACTAATTCCATAAAGTATGTCGGCTATGTCACTCATGTATGTGACAACTCTAATAACTTGATGCCAATAATTTTATTTATTTTTTTAAAGTGAAGCAGAGAGTTTTTGGAGCGAAAATGTAGCATTTTCTGGCATCTTCCTGGTGGTTATGCTCCTTTGGAAGGTTGTGGGTTTGTATCCTGGCTAGTGGTGGCTTGCAGGGAACGGGGGCATGGGGTGCGAGGTAGATGGGGGGAACAAAATATATATTTTTTTAAATCACTTACCTCCTCACAGCCGCCTCCTCTGTCTTTGCTTTGCTGACAAGTCCCGGAAGCACACAGGCACCCCTAAGCCAATCACAGCGCTGCAATGCAGCGTTGTAATTGGTCTGAGCACTGTGGTTTGGCGTTCAGACTGGGAATGAGACCCTGGGAATGTTCTCCACCCAGGCTGTGTATTACACCCCGGTGGAGAACATGCTAGGTGCGCATGACTGTTTGGCCGGCCGAAGACAACTGGCCAAACCGTCATGTGCACTTAAGTGCATGAACCACTCCTCCCCCTGTGGCACCAGCCCCGCCCCGCCCTAACCCAGCACAGTATCTCGGAAAAATAAAAAGATAATAACTATGTTATTATCATTTTATTTTTCAGTTTTCCTGCTCCAAGAGCAGTGGGTCGACGCTCCTCCACCTTAGCAAAGGAGTCACCCCTGATCCTGGCTTACTTGAAAATAATTAGATATCATGTATCCAATCATGTGACGAGAATTTTAAAGGGGCTTGTACGGATAGAGTGTGGCAGAATTGTGGATACATATCCTTATCCTCTAATCTGACCTATATATGATTATCTGTGTAGTAACAGCAAGGGTAATCCCTCTAATAATAAGTGGAGTTACACCATGCTATAGGCCAGATTCCTTCATTGTTCCCATAAACAGGCAGTGGAGGCTTCTCCGCTCAACCGGAGGAGCGTCACACCACTACTTTAAGAGCAGTGCAGAGAAAATATAAAATGATAATAAAGAAATATTATTATAATTTTATTTTTAGTATTGCTGCTTGCAGTTGCAGCCGGGTTAGGTTAGGGCGGGGCGGGGCTGGGCTCCCACGACCCAGAGGGAGAAGGAGTAGTTTCTGCACCTTAAGTGTGCATGACAGTTTGGCCAGCTGTCTTGGGCAGGTCAAACCGTCATGCGCACTTTGCATGTTCTCCAACGGCTGCATTATACAGCCTGGGTGGAGAACATGCACAGCCTCCCAGACACACAGCACTCAGACCAATCACAATGCTGCTGTAAGGCAGTGCTGTGATTGGCTAGGGGAGTCTTAGAACCTGTGTGCTTCCTGGTACCTGCGTCGGACGAGAGGTAGCGGCTGGTGACCGGCAACCAGCAGGTACGTTTTCTTTTTTCTCTTTTTTAACCCCCGCCTACTCTCCCCCGCCACCGTTCCCTAACAGCCACCACTGAAAACAGACAGCCTTCTACGCCACGAAATTAGACTATCTGAACTACAATACCCTCGCTGTGATTCAGGCTCAATATTGACATACAAAGAATGTGTTGGGTGCCAAAGTAGCCTGAGCCTATTCCAATTGCATTGCTTGCATATCTCACGGTGACTGTCTCAGCTTCTCCCCCAGCTCCCAGTTACTCTCCTATTATGATGAATATTAGGTAATAAAACACGGAAACTACTTTCTGAAAAAGGTTGATACTATGCTCTCCAAGTATTAGCCTATTTAAGTAGCATGCTCTGCTTGACATCTTGGGAAGGACTTTGGAAGTATCAAAATAGCATTCCTGTTTCTGCCTATGTCATCACCAGTTCTCTAACAGATAATCTTCAAAGGTAGACACCAACACTTTTAAGAATATTTTTCTTTTGTTGTGAATATTAATATTGTAATTGCGAACAGAAACACATTGGACGTACACCGCTCACAGGAATATAAAGAAAGCATACTGATATTTAAATGCAAGTAATTATTTAAATTTGGGAGACATTATACATCAGTTCTATTTTAGAGAGAAAACTTTCAGGCCACAAGAGCTCAGAACCCAACAATCAACCAACAGACACAATAACGTATTTTCCAGCCCTGTGCTTGTCTTATTAAATCGAAAGTACTTTATTTCAAAGCAAAATAAAATACCAAACAGTTCAAAGAGAAATATAGTTACCAGGTTGTAATCTCATCTACAAATCTCAGTGAAGTACTACACCCTTACAGCACCCTCTACGAGCTCTAGAACTCATCCTAATGTCTAGAGTCCCTCATATGAAGGTTGGGCTTAGTCATTGATTAACTGGCTAATGCATAGATTAGTTCAATATGCTATGAGTACATATAGGCAAAGTCTATGGTTTGTAACAGCAGATTTACCTCTGTGTATCCAGCCTCTGTTTTTTTTTGCTAGACCCTATTTATCAGACTGGTGAAGATGTGGTTCTTGTGGTGTTGGCAGGTAAATTCTGCCACTCGATGTTCCAGCACTAATTCTGATGATGCAGAACCACAAAGGAAGTCTTACTCAGCACAAGGGGTGCTGGACAGGGATTAGCACAGCAGGCTTATATAAAGGGTGATCGTTGTCAGCAGGTACATCCTTCCAGACTGGACGCAGTTGCTTTTCCCAGGCCGGATTTCCAGCAGGTGGTCATCATCAGTAGGTGTGGCATACCAAGATGGGTCAGGGTTTTCGCATCAGTGGTGACAACTCTTCTTCCATGGCAGCCCCAGCATCAGTCAGCGGTGCACCAATCAGTTAGCACATGGCATAGATGCTGGATGAAATAATGTTACTCTTTAGTTGAATGTCTTGAATCAGTTCACTATGAGAACTGCTCAGAGAAAGCAGGAGATCCTTCATGGCACAGGTTTTCTCCTGGCTTTGTTCCCTTCTAGTTTCTCATGCCGGGAACATGCTGGTATTTTCATCCTGGACAGTCTCCTACTACAGAGCCGGCCACTCTCCTTCCGTCTCTGAGAAGGCAGTCAGAAAAGTTTCTAGGTACTGGGCAATCCATCAACACCTCCAACAAGACATGCAGACTTCAGGTGATGTCTCCTTGCTTCTGGAAGACTGGCTTTAATGCAGATACAAGCACTGATGGACATACAGAAACGTTTCCAACACTCTGTAGAGCACTCCCTTCCTTGGTCATTAGGAACTTGAACAACATGGGCTGGTTGAGGTCCCTCTGGCAACTGTCAAAACAGGTCCTGCCCGAAAAGAGTCTTACCTGGTAAAAGCAGCCCTGGTCAAGGTATAGCACATTACCAACAGTGTTACACTGGAACCCAAGAGCACACATTGCCGATGATTTTGGTTTAACAACCCAGAGCTCGGTTGTTAATTTAAACACCCATAGGTTGGAAAGCAGTGTCCGAAGGTTAGAGAGGAAATCAACCCAGACTCTAATCCAGGCTACAATACGGATGACACAGTGGACTATAGTACTCTGCACCTAACCTGGAGTCTTTCATCAGTGATGGCAGGACCTCAGACAGGGACATTTCAGGCTTATAAGGAGGAGTGGTTAGGAGCAGCCCTTACAGCTGCTCACTCAATCACAATCCAAGAGATGTTAGGGCCAATCCCTATAGCTGGAACTCAACAAGTAGGGAATCAGAATCTTAGGGCCCCCGTGATCCTCCTCTTTGAACCTTACCCTATATAAAGAAGAGAGAAAGAGATTGCATATTGGAGATTATTCCAGATACATGCCAGAGATGGCCACTCTTAAGCAGGAATTACCAAGAGGATAAAAATAAGCTATTCTGAAAGTGGTAGGATGAGTATTCAGACTACTCACCAGAGACAGCCATTGCCTCTTCTTTCTCTCAGGACAGGGAAGACTTTCGGGAGGAAGGTTATGGAGGGAAGGATCAGGATGAGTCAACTAATCCCCACCATAAGGTCAACTCATGGAGAATGTCTTCGTTAGTAGCAAAGGAATGGGACTGTAATTAATTTAACTGCACATCATAGGAATGCGAAGGAACATTCCCAGTAAACTAGTGAAAGGCGTCTAGGCATCAAACACACAAAGCAAAATAAATTGACAGAGATATTCAATTAATTGACTGTATTACAAATATTGTAGAAAATAATGGACTATGTATAAACAGACTTTTTGTTACATCCATTCTTGTAAGCTATGGATTAATCATTTCACAGTACCACTTTTATACTAATTTTCTATATGGGATATAGCTACACTGTGTAAGGTTTCAGAACTGATTTTGGCAATTTTCTTTCAAATGTCATTTTTGGCTATAGCTCAGACACAGCCTTTGTGATAGGTGATGGCTCTCACAGCAATAGCAATGGTGCTGGCTCCAAACAGGAGTGTCCTAGATAAAGACAAAATGAAGTGTTAGATATCAGTAACTGGCCAACATCAGCCTTCCTCAAGCAGGCACACACCAAAGGGCAGGCGCTGCTTAGGAACTTCTAAAACTGTGAACTACCTCTCACTCCTACCATCCACTGTGTGTCATCACTCAGAAAGAACTAAGCAGCCCTTTGCTAATAAGGAGCTCAATGAATTTCTGTGGGTAGCCTTTTCATCATCCTACCTCACCCCTTCAGTATACGGGTCTCGACCGTTTGGGATACATCATACACTTCCACTGTCTGGGGAAGCTGTATGTACTCTACATCACGTACCATACTAAACCAGGGCCCTCTAAAATGCATCCCACTGGTCCCAGCACTCAAACTTCCACCACACACAAAGTCTTCCTACTGCACACTTTCTACACACCCACTGCACATACACACACATGGAATGCCAGAGCAAAGGGCTGGGAGTCACAGACTACTGTACTGGTCTTGACACTCAGGGCCTCTTTGCCGGCCTTCCAAACACTTCTGTCACATATGTATCTCCACCACCCTTCATCTAGCCCTTTGAGTTTTACAGACCACTTGCCTGTTGATGAAGCTATCATTGTAGGCCTTGGATCCCAATGCTATCACAGCTGGAAATCAGATGTCTTTCCTATTGAGAATTCCTCTGTGGGCCATCTGAGACCATCTATCTAGTGCCTCCCTCACTCCCTTCCACTCAACAGAGCCGTTTTATGATCCTTACCTTACATTTGCTTATTGTCATAGCCCTTTGAACCCCCTTTGATAGTCATCAACCATTTTTGCTGATTTCTCAAACCTTTTATTGAATCCTTCAGTGATCACACACCTTTTCACCCTTCCTTCCACCTGTAGACCCTTCTGCCAAGTATCAGACTATTGTGCGAGCATCAGACAGCATCAGTTGTCTCTCAGAGGTCAGAGCTTAACAGTTCTGGCTTTTTATCGACTTTACATGCTCTGATGTTTCAGTGAATGCTTAGCAGTTCTATAAGTAGGCAGAAAAAGGTGGGGATTGATGGGGGCTGACAGCATAAGAAGCATGAATAAGAACTGTTTACAATATGGCTATCTTAATGCATGTGTCCTAGAATCACATAGGTGTTCTAGTGCTCTCAGTCTTTTTCCTTCTCCTCCTTGTCCTTCTATACTTTCTGGTGGTTGTCCTTTTCCTAATCCTGTTCCAAGTCCTCCTTTTTGAGTTGGTTTTGTCCTCCTGGTCCTCACCCTGGCACTAGCCTGACTAGTTCTGGTCACCCTGGAGCTGATTGTAGATTTTTGGTATTCCTGGTTCTAGTCCTTCCTGACACTTGTTTTCCTGACCCTGCTCCTAGCCCCTCCTTTTAGTAACCCTTCCTGTGCCTCCTGATCCTGGTCACCACAGTCATTCTGTTGGTCTGTTGGGTCTTTTCCCACTTTCCCCTAGCCCTGTTGCCCTGTATCTCCTAGACCTGAAACTCCTAGTCGTCTTGGTTTGGATCATCCTGATCCTCCTTGCCTTGGTCCCTGTCTTCTTGGTCCATCTGTTACTGTGTCCATTAGTCGTGGTCTTCCTTAGTAGGTCCTCCTGGGTGGGTCCAGGTCATTTTAGTCTGGTCCGATTGGTCCCCGTGGCTCTGGCTGTTCTTGCCAACCTGATCCATGCCAGCCTGGTCCTGCTGCCCCAGTTCCTCATCCTCCTGCTCCACTTGGTACTTCAAGTCCTGATCCCCTTGGTTGTGGCCCCTCTAGTCCTCCTAGCCCTGTTTCTGATTCTATGTATCCTAGTCCTTCTAGTCCACCTAGTCCTCCTCTATCTGGTCCCTGATTCTAGTTGCCCTAGTCAATCTGCTCATGATCTGACTACTTTTCCTGGTCCTCTACCCATTATACATGTTCCTCTTGCTTCAGGTCTTCCTTGTATGGGCCTTTGCATCTGATAGCGCAGACTGGGCCCCAAAAATCTTCTTATCTCTTCTCTAGTGTCATACAGTTTAATTACCAATTTATCATGACTTGCAAGGTTAGAACCCGTTTCCGCACTGGAACTTTCTCTCCTCCGATGATGGATCTTTGAATATCGTATAATGAGTATGTTAGAAGAGGGGGGCTGTGGTTGGCAGGTTTGTACCCTGTCCAGGTAGGGACCCTTCCTTCTAGTCAGGGTAGAGGGGATTACACTTCTAAAATAACCCCTGCTCAGCCCCTTGGTAGCTTGGCACGAGCAGTCAGTCTTATCTCAGAGGCAATGGTAAAGCATTTGCACATAACACACAGTAATACAGTGAAAACACTACAAAAGGAAAACATACCAGTTTTAGAAAAATATCCAATATTTATCTGAGTAAAACAAGACCAAAGCAATAAAAATCCAACATACAGTAATGAAGATATGAATTTTGCAGGAATAAACTTATTAATACAGTTCCCTGAAGTTGATAGCTCAATCTGTGGCTATCATCCATCATGAACAAACAAATCCAACAGTTCAGGCCGGCCGCAGCGTCACAGGCCAGCTACGTGTCGGGAAGACCCACAAAGAGTACCTTGGAAATGCAGGGCGTTGTGGACCTTGTGATGAGCTCCAAAGAAGCGGTGTCATCGGCATCGATTCCAGAGGTTGGTGCAGGAGTCATCGGGCCCTTGAAGTCACACACGTTGCAGATCGAACTTCGTGAGGTTGAAGTCAGGAGTGCTGGCCAGCGTCAGGGCTGCGGTGCCAGCAGCGTCTGGGTGGCAGCGTCAGTCGGCGGCGTCGTGAGACCAGGGTTGAGGTGCGAAAACGCTATGAGTCACTTTAGAAGACCAGGAATGTTGCAACCTTCTAAATAACAATTTTAATACATTCATGAAACTTTACGATTGGCGACGTAGTCTGCCGTACCGAGTATTTGGCACTAAGGTTTATATTTCTCTCTTAACTGCTTGAATGCTTTGTATTGCCTGTTTTACTGATCTTAGGTATGCTGTTGCACAAATATGTTATGACATTTTTTAAAGTGTAATGCATGTTTGTCAAACTTTTATGGTCTTTGAAACCGAATAAAGTTACTTTGACTTGATTAAAAAATATAGTTGTTTATAATATCGTTTTTTAATTATTGCTATGTATTTTAGTATACATTTTAAAAGCATATGATGTAATTTTTGTGTATAATTAGTGTTTATGTTTTCTAATTTATTTGTAAAATAGTTAGTAGTTATTACATTTATTGTAAGTAATTCTTGTTATTTTTAGTACCGTAGCAGGTTGTGGGGGTTTAGGCGCACAGGGTGGGAAGTAATTTAACTATAATAAATGTATGATTTATTTTTATTTAATGTTATTTTTTAATTATTAATTCATTATGTTAATAGTGTAATTAATTTTTATAAATTACATTTAGGTGCAGGTTTGAGGTTTTATAGGCGTAAAGGGTGAGAATAATTTATTTTTAATTATTTAATAATTAATTGTTACTTAATATTAAATATTTAATTGATAATTAATTATGTTAATAGTGTAAAAAAAATAGGCGTGGGTTGTGGGGTTTATAGGGGTACTGGGCGGGAAGTAAATTAATTCTAAGTAAATAATATTAATATTTTTATTTAATAGTGATCTTTTAATTTATAATTAATTATGATAATTGTGTAATTGAATTTTTTTAACAAAAATTTTAGGTGTGGGTTTGGGTTTTGTTGGGATATATGGTAGGAAGTAAATTAAATTCTAATTAGGTTAGAATTAATTATTTAATTGATAATAAGTATTAAAATTACAATTTATTATGTTAATTGTGTAATTCTTTTTTTAGTAAATTTTAGGAGTGTGTTGCATATTTTGTGAGGGTATATTGTGGAAAGTAAATTAAATGTTATTAAATAATAATTAATTTTTATTTAATGACAATTAGTTCGTTGGTAAATATTTGCGTCAGTGTAAATTAGCTTTTTAAAGTTAAGTTTTAGGTGTTGCTTGTAGGTTTTGTAGGGGTATATGGTGGGTGGTAACTAAAATAAAAACTATGTAATATATTATTTTTTGTTAATAAATAATTTTTAAATCATATTTTTTTATATGAAAATCATTTTTGGATTTTAATTTTAATAATGTTTGTAAATATTTATGATATGTTTTCCTTATAATATGTATTTATTTTAAATAATTTTTTACTTGAAATATATTTCTGTTTTTTGTTAATATTTATATTTTAATTTTTTTATTTTGTTTTTGAAATAATGTTATTGTTATGCAGTGTTTGTTTCTAGGAGGTGATAAGTACAGTACATTGTGTACATGTCATGTATGTGAGAGGTATTGTGTACATAGTGATGAAGAGTGGTTATGTGAATGTAGGTGTGGATGTAAGAAGGGCAGCGCAAAAGTGAGATTGTAAGAATCAGGTTGGAAGAGTTTGAGTACATATCCTTGAGCTTGTGGGGCAGACATGCTTTTCTGTCTAGATGCACCAGAGGGTGCTTATGACATGCTTGTGTGTGTATGATAGTTTTGAGAGATGAGCAGGTACTTTGAGGTGGATGTGAGAGGGGTCATACCCGCACAAGTAGAGTTCATGCAGGCCATGAGGTAATGTTGAAATGTACATATGTGTAGATTATGTGTTATAGCCAAAAACAGTTATCAGATGAAATATGAGGATGTAGTATGTGTTTGCTG